>ML313003.1:0-167137 GCA_005239505.1 Nicotiana paniculata | reverse complement strand
TATATATATATAACACGCTTCGTTGTACTACTTTAACTACATATATAGCATGTTATAATATATGTTGGTGCATTCATTATTTGTATTATAAAAGTGTTAACAAATTACATTTATATTATTTAGATAAAATATAAACGTGATTTTTTAATTTTGACCCATGTTGACCTAATAACTGACCAACTTTGGTCGGTTATTTTTCAGAAATTAAAATATACCGGCCAAAGTTGGTCGGTAAAAATGCTTCCCCTGTATTAACCGACCAACTTTGGTCGGTAATTTTAAATAAAATTTCTTTATTTCTTATAAAATATTTTAAATAATAATATAACTATTAAAATTATAAAAATTGGGTCCACATTATCGATCAAACTTGGACGATAATGTGAAAGTTTCTTTGACTAAGCAAGTCTAACCAGCTCGGTCAACTTGTTGACCAACTTACCGACCAACTTTGGTCGGTATTTTATTTAGAATAAATGTAAAATATTTTTCTACCTTTTTCCGACCAACTTTGATCGCTTCTATTGACAGACTAATTTTGGTTGGTAATTACCGGATTTCTAGTAGTGATATATAATCCAATTCTTTCTCTCTCCTTCTTCTCTAGTGAAACAGCCCCCATTTTGTGTCAAATTTTTTTACAAAATCCTCAAAATTTTACATTTTTCTCTAGTATGTCTAATCAATACTCTTGAAATATTTGTATAAAAATTTGTATGTATGATGATAACATGTATTTCGTGATAAATCACACTATATTGATAATTTTTACAACTAATCAATTGAAGATATTCTCATTACATAGCAGATGTGGTCACGTATTACTCATTCACATTCAAAATATCAGTATCATATGCTCTATGCAAATGAGTTATAAAAAGCCTTGAAAGACTGTCATATTTACTTTGCTTTTAAGAACCGGTAGCTATGAATAATATTTCGTCCGTACTATGGCTTCCAACAATGCAAAATTTACAACACATTGTTTCTAACAAAAATTGTGTGTTACACAAATAAAATCATTGGGAAAAAAGGGGATAAAGTTTTAATATAGCTAAGAACAGTGGAGGCATGCATATGACAAGAATAAAGAATCAAAAGTACTCCATCCACGATATTGAAAATAAACTACTGCTACATTCTAAGAAATTAAAGAATGATATACGACAACTATTTGATACAAAATTCAATAAACAAAATAAGGCGAAAAAAAATATTCTTTGGTTTGGGATCTGGATCCCCAGGAAGAGAAGTTAATATTAATGCAAAATTCAAAGAAGTATAAAAGTTCATCCCCATAATTTTACTTCTTGGTCAATGAATAGTTCCAAGGACAGAAGAAATATTAAACAAAAGGAAAATACAATTGCACGCAGAAGAGGAACCCAAAAGAAGGGAATATACGGAATTCAGGAAGGCTGCATTTACAAAGATGAAGAGCAGAATTTAAAATATTTTTAGACGTGGTAACGTGTAACGTATATTTTCTAATATGATTTAAAATAGTAGAAGAAATAACAGTTCTCCATTATAATGCACAACAACTAATAAGTAATTATTTCTTGTAAAAAGCTTAATATGGGAAGTGGAAAAGAATCGAATTATATATACTTTTTGACTTTTATAATTAGGAAAGAGGCAAAAATAAAAATAAAATAAAAATAAAATAAAAATAAATAAATAGGATCTGGTGCAAATCACCTTGCCTATTCCTTCAATTATATTTATATATTACTATATATAACAAGGGACAATAGAAAGTTTTTTGTCATCCTCGCTTCTCAGGTTACATTACAACTAGGCATCCCAACCAAAAGGGCTTCCTCTTCCAATTCGCCCTTGTATTTATCTTATATTACATTATCTACTAAAATGTATTATCCATAAATCGAGTCACTTTCAAGCCATTTTGGTAAGACATAGCCTCTTAGACTAACTTTTACAGCTGATATGTACTATAACTTCTTCATAAGCCTCCTTTTTACTCCTACTATATTCTTTTATTATTACTCTTACCGTTTTAATTTAGATGAGGTAATTTAACTTTACACGAAGTATAAGAAAAAGAACAAAATTTTTAAAATTTGTGGTCTTAAAAGCTTAAGGGGTATAAGTTTTGTGGGTCATGATATTTGTGTGGTTATAAAAACTTCTCATTAAGAGTAAAATAGGTAAAAAAGAGTTTAAAGTTGAATTATTTCAAAATTTAGAAATGTCTAATTTATTTTGGAACAGACTAAAAAGGAAAGTACCTAATCTAATTTGAAATGGAGGGAGTATTACTTAGGTTCTCACTTCCATTTTGGTAAATTAAAAATTCGAGGTCATTTTAAAACACTTCTCCCAAATGTTAATTCTTATTTTTATCAAAGGTGAATAATTTGTAGAAGGAAAAGTGAGAAGATTACGGTAACTAGGTATGTAAGGTCAATTTTTTTTTTAAAGGAAAAAAAAATTAATTTTGAGGATTTCACACGTTCAAATATGAATAAAAAACACACCACTTTGCCATGTCATGGTAAGGAGTTTACTTCACATACTTATGAGTCACTTAAAGTGTCAAAATAACAAATGAGTCAGTCGAATTGTCTATCTGGTCGTTGATGAAAACTTAAAAGAGTCATTTGGTCGTAGATTTTGGCATCACCTTTTTAAATTTGTTTTTGAAAATATTGTTTGTTTCGAAATATTATCATGTTTTGGGGAAAAAATTCAAAAAGTTTCAAATTCCCAAAAACTGGGTTAGGGGAGTTTTCGGGTGAACTTTTTCTTGCACTCGCAAAACTTGAATTTTTTTTAAAATAAATGCATATCCAAACACAACTTCAACTTCTAAAAATTATTTTTCAACACAACTTCAAGAATTCTTTTTTCAAGTTTCAACTAAATTTATGTTCAAACGCTAGCTAAGTTTTTTTAACATTTTAAAATTCACATTTCATTACATAATATAGATAAGAGCGGGCAAAAAATAAATAAAGTGATTTCAAAGATCTCCCCCATATTTACCGTTATAACACTTATCAACCTTGTGATTTGTAATGTTATATTTACCTTCCATATTATGATTTTTGGTAACAATACTAATTTCAATGTTTTTAAATTTTACCCTTTTGTAATTTCATTGTTATTTTCAAGGTTCTGTAGCTCTTTAAACAAGAAGACGATAATGTTGCTATATTACACTAGTTGGCTAGAGTTACAGATCTCCATTATTTTTATGTAAGAGCATTGGAAGCAAAAAATCAAGAACGACTAAATATAAAACTTTCTTACTGCGAAATAATGACGAATAATTAAAAGTATATAATAAAAGATAAAAAACACTTGAAAGCACAAAAAATATAAAATTATTTATATAAAATAAAAGAACTGCCCAACAAGAAGAAAAGTTATCAAAAAGCAATGTTGAAGTAAAATTAAAGATAAGCATATGCTTCCTTATATATTAATAAATTTACATCTTGAATCTACACAAACTTTCGCAAAAAATATTCAAATGCACAGTTGTGAAGCTTTCTTTTATTTTTCTTTCTTATCGAATTAATCTCATAAATAATCAATTTTATATCTTTTAAAGATTTGAAAAATCAGTCAAATAGTACAATATAGTATTCTTTTCTATTTTATAAAAGAGAGATTTATGTTACAGAACTTAAAAACTAATAAGTAAGGTTGAGAGAGGTAATTACGAAATATTATAGATAATATATCACTTGAAACCAGTTTCTTAACAAAAAAATGGAAACAAAATAGGTAATTATAGTATTTAAACCATATGAGAGGTAATTAGTATTACCAAAGCAAACCAAAAGAAATGTTTTTGAAATTATATCTATAAATAATCGTTTACCCAATCACTTAAAGATGATTATTCATTTAATTTGTAATATTAAATTTGGACCGGGCTCAGTACGGGCTTAACAATACTAGTAGATATAGATGCGTTGATTGATCATAGTTTAGCCGGTGTGGGTAAGGTAAAATGAATGTGTGCCGTAGCATATTCCTGTTTGTCCTTCTACATTAATATTTAATTTTGTAAACATTTAAACACTTACTTAATTTATATCCCTATTTCCTAACTAATAAAAGGTCTCATTGTCGGGTGAATTTCATTCTATTGCACTAATTCTTAAGCACCAATTGCTGTGAACAAAAGAGAATTTTAAATAAGGCTAATCTATATTTATATTTATATCTATATATCTATCTATTTATATTTATATTATTATAAAAGCATGAATACAATGTCAGTTTACAAAAATAATCTTATAATTTTAAGCATAATAACTCATAATAAAAGAATATAACCGGAATTTTAGATATTATTAGCCTTATAATCCTATTGATTTTGGGACATAATACTACACGTTAGGAATCCTACATGATTACTTTTAGGAATCCTATTAGTATAATTATTTTTGTGTTGTCTAATCCGTATAAAATTGAACAAGTAAATATATTTAGTCATGTAATCATATTACTTTTAGAAGTACTTCTTAAAAATTCCTATTACCAATTTAATTTGAAAACGAATTATAATGTCCTATTACTAATTTAATTTGAGAATGCATTATATTGTCCAAATCCATTTAGAAAAATGAGAGCCTATATTATTATAAACGCATAAATACAATATTAATATATCAAAATTTTCCTAAAATATTAAACGGAAGAACTCATAGGGAAATGACATAACTGCAATAACTTATTTTTTGAACTACAATATCTTCTATGCTATTTTAATATTTAACATTTTAAAATTAATAAATTTTTTTCTATTAAATGTTTATTAAAAATATGTAGGAAGGTTTAATAAATTATTTTCATAAGAATCCTCCGTATTCGTAATACATTTGCACTACATAATGTCCAATACGAAGAAAAATTAAAAGTAATATTAAATAGAATGCATAAATAGTTAAAATTGAGAGAAAAAAATAGCCCCATGATAATATATTTTTGTATTATATTTGAACTATTTTTCAACTCAAATAATATTTTTTAATTAATTATTGTGTAATATAAGAAAATACCCAATTATTAAAAAAAATTAACAAAATATTTAACAATATAAATTTGTGAGAAAGAAAAACAATGGTTGGTAAAAGTCAATACCACTAATAATTTTACAAACAAGATCTAAAAGCGAAATGTCAACATAGAATAAATTATTTTCTACGTTAAAACTAAATAATTAAATCTTTTAATTAATTATTTAGCAAGAGAATCCAATTCAATTATTTTTTAATTCATCATATGTGTAAAATTCCTATTCAAGTTAAAAAAAAAAATCTCAGGGTACATAAATTTATTCCATAAAAAGAGCGTTAGAACACAAATTAAAAAAGTTTGTATAATTATTAAGAATCAAAATGCTATACAAGCGTCTGAGGAAGAACAATCAACGCTAAATCCTAAACAAGAGCAAGTTTTCAAGACTATATTATGAAGAGTCTACTCTGGTATAACGAGATTATTCTTTGTTGATGCCTCCGGCATAATCGAAATAATATTTCTATGTTATGCATTACTTGCAAATATTATATCAAAAGGCATGACACTGTTAGTAATAATAACAAGCTGGTGTACAAAATACAATTTTATTGTGAGACCACCCACTTTAGATTTGGTATACCTCTTCAAACAACTTAAATAACCATCACAAATATATCAAAGCAGAGCAATTGTGCTAAATTTATAAGGAAAGCAAAATTGATAATATGGGATGAAGCACTTATGTCTAAGTGTCAAATGATCGAAATAATTGCCTGGAGTTCTATATATTGGATATTAATGAACTGTTTGGTGAAAAATTAATGGTTTGGGAGGTGATTTCTGTCAAGTACTACCAGTAGTTCCAAAATCGACAAAAGCGGAGACTGTAAAAGCTAGCTTAACAAAGTAATACTTTTGCCCTCAACGAAAAATATTCAACTGACAAGAAATATAAATTAAGAACAGATCCAATATTCAATATCTTATTGCTTCGTGTCAGAAACGAAGAAGAGCATCCAATAAAAGATGATTTGCTTCTTTCTGAACACTTGGTTATCAATCTCAACGGTAATAGTAGAGCATTTAATAAGAGAAATATTTCTATCATTAGATTAAAATGTAATTTGTACAAATCGCATGATAGGATTAAAAAGATATCTTAGCTAGCAAATATGAATATTTTGATCAGCTAAATAAAAGGTTGATTCCAAAATTGTATAGTAAAAACAAAATATTTTTTAGTTTTTGACTCAGCAGAAAATGATATTAATAATGACTACCAAGAATAATTTAATACTTTAATACCAAATGACCTCCTACCATATATGTTTGTTGTCAAGTTTCTTATTTCTTACTTATGTTAGTGTTACTGTAGGTCTATGAATCTGAAGTAATATTTAGTTGATAAGATGTTAAGAAATCTAAATATATGTTGTAATATCTAAATCCTTAAGATTGTTCTGTTTTGATTTTAAGTTGGTTAAAAATGTATTGAGTATCATGGGATATCAGTTTTATGTTAGTCCATTAGTGGAATAATCTGTGCTTGGATGTTGAATCTGACCTCTTCTATGGTCAGGTTCTCTCTATAAGTGTGCAGAAAATATTCTTTCAATTGGGTCTCTTTGGTCAATAAAGAGATTCAACAAGCAAGTCTCTAGATTGTTTAGGATATTGGCACTAGGGTAGATGAATATAACTTCTTAATAGTCAAATTCACCCCTTAGTAGTGCACAAACATTAGTATGGTTGGCTTAAGTTTACCCTTTTAAAGGCTAGGAAATATGTAATTAAGAAAGGCATTAGAGTGAGGAATCTGAACCTTTGAATGGTCAGATTCATCCTCTAAAAAATGCCTAAATTGAAAAACTTAGATACGCCAAATAGCTTATGTAATAGAACACGGATGGTATACAGAAGTTTTGATAATAACGTTATACATGCAAACATTATGATACTGGTTAATGTGCTTCTAAGGATATTCTTATCCATGAATTCAACTTTCGTCTTCTGAAACTAAGGAATATCTTTTTAAATTTGTGAGAAATAATTTTTAGTATGTTTATGTTTTGCAAATATAATAAATAAATCATAAGGACAAACATTCTAAATATTGAACTATATTTACCAGAATATATTTTCTTGCATGAACGACTGTATGTTGCACTTTCAAGAGGGATATGAAGATCGACAACAAGAGTTCTGGTTAAGGCAGCGCTCTGCGTGTTGTAATTCTCTTCTGAGTAACTACCATAATTTACTAGACATATTCTCCCGAATAATGCTAGCTGGCATTAAGTACGGCTCACTCGGATCGCACCAAGGTTTCGTTATCCCTAATCCCACCTTTAAACCTTCCGTATTGATTCCTCATATACGTTAAGAGTAATATTTTTCAACAACTACTTAAATATACACTCTCTCCCGAGTAATACACACTAAATAGGTACAGTCAATTGAGAGCTCTTCAACCAACCACAATAATAACGTAGTTGAACAAATAGAAAAAATACTACGGCAAATCTATATTAACGTAACAGGAAAATCATCCTCCAATAGGTTCCATCAAAACCTAGATTAGGAGTTTAGCTACTCGTACTCATAGTAACAATATCCAAAATATTTTGCATCATTAAATTACATAGTAAGGATAAAGGGATGTAGAAATCGATGATTCTAACTCCCAACGGTTGTTCCACGAGCTATTCTTGCCTCCGATTGCAAAACTTCTTCAAAAGTGGCATTTTATGTCTATTTATATGTGTAGGAAAAGACCTAAACGACATAGGCTAAGTTCTAGTCAAACCAGGAGACGAAATAAGGCTTCAAAGTTTGGTGTGTACGCGCGTCAAGCCTCGCCTCGCGAGGCTTCACGCGAGCTGGACGTCGCCCCAGACCTGGCGTCGCCAGCCTTAACGCGAGGTGCAACGACCCAACCGGTCGTTTTGCATTATCGGACCCCGTTACCCTAAATGAAACTTCCCATAGCGGATTATTATGATGTATGACTTGTGGGGACTTGCGGGGACTGGTGTTCGGGGATTCGGAGGTGTTTAGAGTGCTATAGCAACAACTGGTTCCTTAAGGTTGGCCTTTAAGGCCAAGTTTGACTTTGGTAAACATTTTGGGTAAACGACCTCAGAATCGAGTTTCATCAGTTCTGGTAGCTTCGTGTGATGATTTCGGACTTGGGCGTATGTTCGGAATGGGTTTCTAATGACCCGGGAGCATTTCGGTGCCCAATATTGAAATAAGAGTTCCTTAAGTTCCTATTGTGGTTTGGGACGTGTTTTTGTGTTATCGAGGTCCGAACGGAATTCCGAGATCGTGAATAGTTCCATTATGTCATTTATGACATGCCTGCAAATTTTGGTGTCATTCCGAGTAGTATAGGTCAGTTCGGCGCGTTGTTAGCGAAGTCTAGAAAACTTAAAGTTCCTAAGTTTGGTTCTTGGGGTTTTGAGGTATGATTTTGAGTTTTAGAAAGGTTTTGGGTGTTCCGAAGGCTCGAGCGAGTCCGTATTATGATTTGGGACTTGTTGGTATATTTGGAAGGGGGATCGGGTGGGCCCAGGCGCCTCCCGGACACCACACGAGGCCACAAACTAGCTGAAATAGCTGTTGGTGCACCTGTTCTGGTGTGACCGCAGGTGCGGTTGGCCAGTCGCAGGTGCAGGACCGCTCCTGCGGTCCCAGCCTCATAGGTGCGACCCCCAGTGGTCAGGCCAATTCTCAAAGGTGCGGACAAAGTTCCGCAGGTGCGGTCTCTACTCCGCAGGTGCGGGCCCAGGATCCCTAGTCCATTTCCTCAGGTGCGAGCCTTTTCTCGCAGGTGCGAGATCGCAGGTGCGGTCCTCGAGTCGTAGGTGCAGAAACACTGTTCCGATAGTGTGTTTTTATATACGGGTTTTAATTCATTTTTCTCACCTTCTTCTTCTTCCTTGGGGCGATTTCCACCATTTTAGAGGGGCAAACGACCTGTTTATTGAAGGTAAGTAGATTCTACTCTAATATTAGCTTCATGCATGAATTCCTAGTTAAGTTTAATCACATAATTAGTGAAAAAAATCAAGAATTTCGTAGTAACCTAGGACTTCTGATAATTTGAGAATTTACCCATGAATTAGCTATGAAATCAAGTAAAAATCATATATTAATGATCTTTAGGCTTTGGGTGAGTGTTTCCTTCGAGAATTATTGGAATCCGAGCATGTGGGCCCGGGGTCAGATTTTAGATTTTCTTCAAGAATGGTGAATTTGGCTAAGTAATAGGAGAATTCCATGCTTTGAATATGAATTAATGTATTTGTATAACATTTGGCTAGATTCGAGTCCTCGTGTGTACAGTTCGGGGTTTCGGGCGCGTTCTCGGCCCAGGGAGTAAATTCGACGCAAGGTGAGTCTCCTTTCTAACCTTGTAAGGGAGAATTGTCCCCCTAGGTGATTTAAATGCTATATGTGAGAATTTGTGGGGGCTACGTACGTACAAAGCGACGAGAGTCCGTACGTAGCGACTATTACTATTATGTCCGAGTAGTTAGGCCCACGTCATGCCTTGTGTTTTACTTGATATGAACTATATGCTTAATGAATTAACGTTACATGTTGCTTATTTCCCCCAAGTTATGGAATTTGAGAAAGACTCTTAAGAAATTGTTCACTGAAAAGTATTTTCTTTTAAAAGGAATAACCTGTGTGCATGTGACCGCTTCGCAATTTACATTCCGCGAGCGGAGTGTGATTTCCCCCACTCTTATGGGAACGGGTTGCTCGATCCTCGGCAGTGCATAGAGAGGATTGAGAGATGCACTTTTGGTACGGGCCGTTCGATCCTCGGCAGTGCATAGAGAGTATTGAGAGATGCACTTTTGGTACGGGCCATTCGATCCTCGGTAGTGCATAGATGTGACTACTTTGTGGAGAGGTGCACTTTTGGTACGGTCCGTTCGATCCTCGGCAGTGCACTAACATGACTATCTTATGACTCCGGTCGGTTGTCCTTACCCTGCATGCGTATGATTTATTTGTTATGAAATTCATGGATATGGATCTGACAGATATTTGGGGAAAAGTGAAGTGGTAATTATTTTATTCATTCCCAGTTTTCATCCTGGATTTCAGTACCTTACATATATATACTTGTGGCTTCACTGTCTTTACATGTCTACCGCTTCTATTATATTCGGTTAAATTATACTGTTGGACCTTAGTGAGTGTCATGTCGACCTCTCGTCACTACCTCTTCAAGGTTAGGCGAGATACTCACTGGGTACATATATATTTATGTACTCATGCTGCACTTTTGTACTTAATTATACAGGTCTGAGGCTGGTGCTTCTAGTTATCCGACCGGAGCTTGACGTATATTCTGGACCTGACTCCACGGTGAGCTGCCTCCCTTAGCGATTCTCAGCAGTACTATGGAGTTATCTTTTGTTTATTTTTGTCTACTTCTTTCAGACATCAGTACAGTTTATATCATCTTTTTTATATTGTACTGGTTCGCCTGTTGATTTGTGACACTAGTTCCTGGCACGCACATAGTAGATTCTATATTTTGGGACTGTATATATTGATTCATGATCTTTGTGGCTGTATTTACTTAAGTTGGTTAATGTATCCACTTTTATTTAAATGATCTAAGATAAAATTTTAGAAATATGTGGGGTTGGTGTGTCAAATAAGGATAATCTCACTAGTAAACAACGGTTGGCTTGCCTGACTCCAGTGTTGGGCGCCATCACAACCTTTATTGAATTTTGGGTCGTGACAAAATGGTATCAGAGCACTAGGTTCACGTAAGTCTCACGAGTCACAGGCAAACCCAGTAGAGTCTTGCGTATCGGTACGGAGACGTCTGTACTTATCTTCAGGAGGCTATAGGGTGTTAGGAAACCTCTCGTTGTTCTTATTCTATCGTGCAGTCGATGATTTACTAAAATTCATTCTTCTATTCTCTCAAAGATGGTGAGGACGCGTGCATCTAATATTCCAGACCCGGGCCGCTAACCTCGCTGGCAGAGGCCGGGGGAGGGCACCGGCCGTGGTAGGGGACGAAGGCGTACCAGAGGTATTCCGGTCCCGCCACCAGAGGACCCTATTATAGAGGATCAGCATGAGGTGCCTCCAGCAGATCCTGCACCAGTAGACTTTATGACGGCGCAAGGCTTCCAGGCAGTCATGGGCCGTATGATGAGATTTATGGACACTATGTCCCAGGCTGGTTTATTTCCAGTAGATCCTGCCACTTCTCAGGCGGGAGGGGGAGTCCATACCCCTATTGCCCAGGCTATAGGATAGAAAACAACATTACATCATACCCCAGGTACACTGCCCGTGGGTGGGGTCCAGCCTGTTGCAGCAGCACCTGAGCCTAGACCAGTTGCGGACGGCGATCCGCAGAAGTTATTGGATAGATGGACCCGATTGCACCCTCTATTCTTTGGGGGTGAGCGAGGCGAGGACGCCCAGGATTTTGTTGATAGGTGCAGGGACAGACTGCACAACATGAGGATACTAAAGTCCCATGGAGTGGATTTCACTACCTTCCAGTTGGAGGGCAGAGCTCGTAGGTGGTGGCAGTCCTATATTCTCAGCAGGCCAGAAGATTCTCCTCCTGTCACTTGGGAGCAGTTCACATAGATGTTTCTGGATAGATATATCCCACCCTCTAAGAGGGAAGAGCTGCGGTATCAGTTTGAGCGGCTAGAGAAGGGGAAGATGTCCGTGACAGATTATGAGGCCAGATTTTCAGAGTTGTCTCGCCATGCACTTATGATATTGCCTACCGATGCTGAGAGAGTGTGGAGATTTGTGGCGGGGTTACATCCAGGTATTAGGGCCACCATGGCCCGAGAGGTGGATATGGGTAATCCTTATCAGCTCGTGGTAGATATTGCTCGCAGGATCGAGGGGTATCGGTCGAGGAACATGGAGCAGGGGCAGCAGGATAAGAGGGCTAGATACTCTGGAGATTTCAGAGGTGCCCAAGCTAGGGGCAGGGGTCAGTATAGCAGTGGTCATCCCAATAGGCCTTTATATTCAGCACCTCCACCACCTCCCCGATGTGTTCCAGCGAGGCCTCATTTCAGCGCCATGCCAGAGCGTTCCTACCATCCTTCATCCATTCAGAGTTCACATAGTGGTTATCCCAATCATCCGAGATCCTCCGGCCCTTACTTCAGTGCTATGCCTGAGGGATCTCATCGCCCTCCGTCCATTCAGGGATCTTCTTCGGGGCAGCAGACTATGCTACCTGGGAGGTTGTTATGAGTGTGGAGATCTAGGTCATATGAGGAGGCAGTGTCCCAGGTTTCGGGGCAAGGCCGTGCAACAAGGTTATCAGCCGATGGGTCCGGCACCAGTAGTCTGGCCACCTAGAGGTGGATGACAGGTCGGCAGGGGTTGTCCCAGAGGTGGAGGCCAGTCAGGGGGAGGTCAGGCAGCTCCTGTTCACTCTGGTGGAGCTCAGTGTTCCGGTACTCCAGCCAGATTCTATGCCATTCCAGCCAGATCAGATGCAGTGGCCTCATACGCCGTGATTACAGGTATTATTTCAGTATGTGGTAGAGAGGCATCGGTGTTATTTGATCCAGGATCCACTTATTCCTATGTTTCGATCTTATTTTCTCATTTTCTGAACTCAAGGACTCACAAGGGACATCCAAAAAATGAGCAAATAAGACCGAAACATAGGAATAAGTGGATCTCTTATTGCTCGACATGGTTGATTTCGATATTATTTTAGGCATGGATTGGCTATCTCCTTATCATGCCGTGCTAGATTTCCATGCCAAGATAGTTACCTTAGCCATGCCCGAGTCGCCTAGGCTGGAGTGTAGAGGTTCCTCAGTTAGTATAGCCAGCTGGGTTATTTCATTCTTGAAGGCTCGACATATGGTCGAGAAGGGTTGTCTGGCCTATTTTGCTTATGTGCAGGACACCCCCGCCGAGTCTCCGACGATTGATTCAGTGCCAGTTGTTCGAGAGTTTGCTGATGTATTTCCTTCGGATCTTCCGGGCATGCCTCCGGACCGTGATATTGATTTTTGCATTGATTTAGCTCTAAACACCCAACCTATATCTATTCCTCTGTACCGTATGGCTCCAAAAGAGTTGAAGGAACAACTTGAGGAATTATTAGCTAAGGGGTTCATCAGACCGAGTGTATCGCCGTTGGGTGCTCCAGTTCTATTTGTGAAGAAGAAGGATGGGTCTATGCGGATGTGTATTGATTACCGCCAGTTGAACAAGGTTACCATTAAGAACAAGTATCCTTTGCCGCGCATCGATGATTTGTTTGACCAGTTGCAGGGTGCTCGTGTGTTTTCTAAGATTGATTTGAGATCGGGGTATCATCAGTTGAAGATTCGGGCTTCAGATGTTCCGAAGACTGCTTTTCGTACGAGATATGGCCATTATGAGTTCCTGGTGATGTCCTTTGGCTTGACTAATGCCCCAACAACATTCATGGACTTGATGAATAGGGTGTTCAGGCCGTATATTGATTCCTTTGTCATTGTCTTCATTGATGACATCTTGATTTACTCACGTAGCCTGGGGGAGCACGAGCAGCATTTGAGAGTTGTGCTCCAGACTTTGCGGGAACAGAAGCTATATGCTAAGTTCTCCAAGTGTGAGTTCTGGTTGGATTCCGTGGCATTTTTGGGGCATGTGGTATCCGGAGAGGGTATCAAGGTGGATCCTCAGAAGATCGAGGCAGTTCAGAGTTGGTCGCGTCCTACTTCAGCTATAGAGATCAGGAGCTTTTTGGGCCTAGCAGGCTATTATCGCCGATTTCTGGAAGGTTTCTCTTCTATTGCAGCTCCATTGACTAGATTGACTCAGAAGAATGTTCCGTTTCGATGGTCTAACGAGTGGGAGGCGACCTTTCAGAAGCTCAAGACAGCATTGACCTCAGCACCAGTTCTAGTATTGCCTTCCGGTTCTGGGATGTATACAGTGTATTGCGACGCTTTTGCGTGTTGGCTTAGGGTG
This sequence comes from Nicotiana paniculata, assembly GCA_005239505.1. Taxonomy (NCBI): domain Eukaryota; kingdom Viridiplantae; phylum Streptophyta; class Magnoliopsida; order Solanales; family Solanaceae; genus Nicotiana; species Nicotiana paniculata. Next base: position 153,139 of record ML313003.1, on the reverse strand, counting down.
TGTGTTGATGCATGAGGGGAGAGTTATTTCTTATGCTTCGCGCCAGCTGAAGGTTCATGAGAAGAATTATCCTGCACGATTTGGAGTTGGCGGCGATTGTTCATGCTCTTAAGATTTGGAGGCACTACTTGTATGGAGTGTCATGTGAGGTTTATACAGACCACCGTAGCTTGCAGCACTTGTTCAAGTAGAAGGATCTTAACTTGAGGCAGCACAGATGGATGAGTTGTTGAAGGATTATGATATCACCATTATTTATCACCCGGGCAAGGCAAATGTGGTAGCAGATGCTTTGAGCAGGAAGGCAGAGAGTATGGGTAGCGTGGCATATATTGCAGCAGAGGAGAGACCTCCAGCCTTGGACATTCAGTCCTTGGCCAATCGCCCGGTGAGATTAGACCTTTCAGAGCCTCGTCGAGTTTTAGCACATGTGGTTGCTCAATCTTTGTTATTGGGGGAGATAAAGGCCCGACAGTTCTATGACCCGTGCTTAGCAGAGCTTCGGGAGAAAATGGTTCAGGGTAGGTCCAAGGAGGCTACTATTGGTGAGGATGGTGTTCTGAGACTTCAGGTCCGCTTATGTGTTCCTAATGTTGATGGCCTGAGAAAGAGGATTCTAGAGGAGGCACACAGTTCACGGTATTCTGTTCATCCTAGTGCTATGAAGATGTATCGTGATTTGAAGCAACATTACTGGTGGAGGCGGATGAAGAAGAACATTGTGGAGTATGTGACTAGGTGTCTTAATTTCCAGCAGGTGAAGTATGAGCACCAGAGGCCAGGATGCCTACTTCAGCAGATTCCCATTCCTGAGTTGAAATGGGAGCGCATCACTATGGAATTTGTGGTTGGGTTGCCTCGGACCTTGCGGAAGGTTGACGCAGTTTGGGTAATTGTGGATAGGTTGACCAAATCGGCGCATTTCATTCCAGTGGCTACTACTTATACTTCTTATAGGTTGGCCCAGATCTACATTCGGGAGATAGTCCAGTTGCATGGTGTGCCGGTGTCCATCATATCGGATCGAGGTCCTCAGTTCACCTCGCACTTCTAGAGAGCATTGCATAGTGATATGGGCACCCAAATATATCTCAGAACGACATTTCACCCTCAGACTGATGGTCAGTCGGAGCGTACAGTTCAGATATTGGAGGACATGCTCAGGGCATGTGTGATTGACTTCGAAGGTCAGTGGGACCAGTTCTTGCCTTTGGCAGAGTTTTCTTACAATAATAGTTATCAATCCAACATTGAGATGGCACTATTTTAGGCTTTGTATGGTCGATGATGTCGTTCTCCTATCGGGTGGTTTGAGCCTGGTGAGGCTAAGTTATATGGCACTGACCTGGTGAAGGATGCTTTGGAGAAAGTGAAGCTAATTCAGAAGAGGCTCCGTACAGCACAGTCCAGACAGAAGAGTTACGCGGATCAGAGGGCGCGTGATGTATCATTTATGGAGGGAGATAGAGTCTTGTTGAAAGTCTCGCCTATGAAGGGTATTATAAGGTTTGGGAAGAAGGTCAAGCTGATCCCGAGGTTTGTAGGTCCCTTCGAGGTGTTGAGGCGAGTTGGGGAGGTTGCTGATGAGTTGTCCGTGCCTCCTAGTTTATCAGGAGTTCATCTATTTTTTCATGTATCCATGCTCCGGAGGTACCACGCTGACTTCTCTCACGTGGTAGATTTCAGCACTATTCAGTTGGATGAGAGGTTGGGCTATGAGGAGGAGCCGGTTGCTATTATTGACAGACATGACCGCCAATTGAGGTCCAAGAGGGTTTTTGCCATAAAGGTCCACTGGAAGGGCCAACCAGTTGAGGAGGCGACCCGGGAGTCCGAGGAGGACATGCGGAGCAGTTATCCACACTTTTTCAGCACTTCAGGTATGATTTTAGACCCGTTCGAGGATGAACGTTTGTTTAAGAGGTGGAGAATGTAACGATCCGACAGGTCATTTTACGTTATCGGACCCTGTTCCCTTAAATGAAACTTCCCATGACGGCTTATTATGATGTATGACTTGCGGGGACTGGTGGTTCGGGATTCGGAGGTGTTTAGAGTGCTATAGGAACAATTGGTACCTTAAGGTTGGTCTTTAAGGCCAAGTTTGACTTCGGTCAACATTTTGGTAACCTCAGAATCGAGTTTCGTCGGTTCCGGTAGCTGTGTGTGATGATTTCAGACCTAGGCGTATGTTTGGAATGGGTTTCTGCTGACCCGGGAGCATTTCGGCACCCAATATTGAAATAAGAGTTCCTTAAGTTCCTATTGTGGTTTGCGACGTGTTTTTGTGTTATCGAGGTCCGAACGGAATTCTGAGACCGGGAATTTCTGTATTTATGACTTGCCTGCAAAATTTGGTGTCATTCCGAGTAGTATAGGTCAGTTCGGCGCGTTGTTAGCGAAGTCTAGAAAACTTAAAGTTCCTAAGTTTCGTTCTTGGGGTTTTGAGGTGTGATTTTGAGTTTTAGCGTGGTTTTGGGTGTTCCAAAGGCTCGAGCGAGTCTATATTATGATTTGGGACTTGCTGGTATATCTGGATGGGGGCTCAGGTGGGCCCAGGTGCCTCTCGAAAACTACACGAGGCCAAAAACCAGCTGAAATAGCTGCTGGTGCACCTGTTCTGGTGTGACCGCAGGTGCGGTTGGCCAGTCGCGGGTGCGACCCCCAGTGGTCAGGCCAATTGTCGAAGGTGCAGACAATGTTCTGCAGGAGCGGAGCCGCAGGTGCGGTCTCCACTCCGCAGGTGCGGGCTCCGAATCCCTAGTCCATTTTCGCAGGTGTGAGCCTTTGCTCGCAGGTGCGAGACCGTAGGTGCCGTCCTCGAGCCGCAGGTGCGGAAACACTGTTCAGACAGTGTGTTTTTATAAACGGGTTTTAATTCATTTTTCTCACCTTCTTCTTCTTCCTTGGGGAGATTTCCACTATTTTAGAGGGGTAAACAACCTATTTATTGAAGGTAAGTAGATTCTACTCTTATATTAGCTTCATGCATGAATTCCTAGTTAAGTTTAATCACATAATTAGTGAAAAAAATCAAGAATTTGGTAGTAACCTAGGGCTTCTGATAATTTGAGAATTTACCCGTGAATTAGCTATGAAATCAAGTAAAAATCGTATATTAATGATCCTTAGGCTTTGGGTAAGTGTTTCCTTCGAGAATTATTGGAATCCGAGCATGCGGGCCCGGGGTCAGATTTTAGATTTTCTTCAAGAATGGTGAATTTGGCTAAGTAATAGGAGAATTCCATGCTTTGAATATGAATTAATGTATTTGTATAACATTTAGCTAGATTCGAGTCCTCGTGTGTACAATTCGGGGTTTCGGGCGCGTTCTCAGTCCGGGGAGTAAATTCGATGCAAGGTGAGTCTCCTTTCTAACCTTGTAAGGGGGAATTGTCCCCCTAGGTGATTTAACTGCTATATGTGAGAATTTGTGGGGGCTACGTACGTACAAAGCGACGAGAGTCCGTACGTAGCGACTATTACTATTATGTCCGGGTAGTTAGGCCCACGTCATGCCTTGTGTTTTACTTGATATGAACTATATGCTTAATGAATTAACGTTACATGTTGCTTATTTCCCCGAAGTTATGGAATTTGAGAATTGTTCACTGAAAAGTATTTTCATTTAAAAGTAATAATGTGTGTGCATGTGACCGCTTCGCAATTTACATTCCACGAGCGGAGTGTGATTTCCCCAATTCTTATGGGAACGGGTCGTTTGATCCTCGGCAGTGCATAGAGAGGATTGAGAGATGCACTTTTGGTACGGGCCATTCGATCCTCGGCAGTGCATAGAGAGGATTGAGAGATGCACTTTTGGTACGGGTCGTTCGATCCTCGGCAGTGCATAGAGAGTATTGAGAGAAGCACTTTTGGTACGGGCCGTTCGATCCTCGGCAGTGCATAGATGTGAGTACTTTGTGGAGAGGTGCACTTTTGGTACGGGTCGTTCGATCCTCGGCAGTGCACAGACGTGACTATCTTATGACTCCGGTCGGTTGTCCTTACCCTGCATGCGTATGATTTATTTGTTATTAAATTCATGGATATGGATCTGACAGATATTTGGGGAAAAGTGAAGTGGTAATTTTTTTATTCAATCCCAGTATTCGTCTTGGATTTCAGTACCTTACATATATATACTTGTGGCTTTACTGTCTTTACATGTCTACCACTTCTATTATATTCTGTTAAATTATACTGTTGGACCTTAGTGAGTGTCATGTCGACCTCTCGTCACTACCTCTTCGAGGTTAGGCCGGATACTCAATGGGTACATATATATTTATGCACTCATGTTGCACTTCTGTGCTTAATTGTACATGTTCTGAGGCTGGTGCTTCTGGTTATCCGACTGGAGCTTGACGTATATTCTGGACCTGACTCCACGGTGAGATGCCTCCCTTGGCGATTCTCAGCAGTACTATGGAGTTATCTTTTGTTTATTTCTGTCTACTTCTTTCAGACAGCAGTACAGTTTGTATCATCTTTTGTATATTCTACTAGTTCGCCTGTTGACTTGTGACACTAGTTCCTGGCACGGATATAGTAGATTCTATATTTTGGGACTGTATATATTGATTCATGATCTTTGTGGCCATATTTTCTTAAGTTGGTTAATTTATCCACTTTTATTTAAATGATCTAAGCTAAAATTTTTGAAATATGTGGGGTTGGTGTGTCAAATAAGGATAATCTCACTAGTAAACAACTGTTGGCTTTCCTGACTCCGGTGTTGGGCGCCATCAAGACCTGTATTGGATTTTGGGTCGTGAAACGAGGTGGATCTCGCCTCCTGGCTCACCTAGCCTGCTCCCACACGAGCTAAAAGGCTCACCCAGCCAGCTCTAACGCCTGGCTTTGCTAGCTTCTTCATTTATCTGCTGCTCACTTCTTTCTTTCTTCTTTTCAACTGTTTTCGAGCACACTTTAGACTTTAATTATTCCTTTTGCTCTAGTTTCATCTCCAATTCACCTATATATAGAATAGACCTCCATTACACACAAATAAATTGTAGTTTATCATTAAAGCTTATAAAATGCAAGGCAAATAATGTAGTAAAATATGGAATTACAGCCACACATATACCCCACACTTAAACATTGCTCGTCCTCAAGAAATCAAACTACACTTATAGAGATAACCTTTTTAAGCAATTCCCTTAACTCATCACACCAAGAATCGTTTAAATTGTCTAAGCACAAAAGTGCAACATCCTCACCTCAAGATTTTTAATCGCAAATACCATGCTTTATTCACAATTCACTTACTTACTCTAACATGGAGGTCAATGAAAGTACCTTTCCTTTATGAATCACGTTCCCTCGCCCAACAAAGAGATTAGTTCCACACACAACGAATTTTAAGAACATAGGAACTCAAGATAGGAAAAATTCACCCGCTCTCAGAAATAACATTCATATGACACAAATGATGCACCATAGGCTTGCCTGTAGTGTAATAGTATACTAATCGAGCTCATTCAGTCTAAGATCAAGTAGGACTTTAATTGGTTGTAATATAGGCTACGGATCGGGTATGATACATTCGGATATGAGTGACTACACCTCCCTTATGCACTTTAATACATATACGTTAATACTACAACCTATAATTATGTTAAACCAGAATTCCACCTTCACTTCAATTTATAGCACCCCCATACTTGTTTACGCACAAGTGTATCACTAGCTACCACCATTAAGAATTATTTTTCATACAATACACTATTATTTTTTTTCTCTTTTTTTTTCAAGTGGCTTTTGTTGACATTTTTTTCTCTCTTTTTCAAAATAGTACACATTTCTCCTCATTTCATTTGTTCCACTCAAAAGCCAACCCACCACCCCACACTTCAACTTTTTCATAATTCATCACAATTCAAGTGCTCATGAGAGGTGACAAGGTTCAATTATATGGTCGATTCAAATAAAGGGGTACTACTTGTAATGTGGTTACCAAAGAAACAGGATTATAGGCTCAAAGGGGTTAACTACGAAACATAACATTTAGGCGGGTAAACTATATATATCTAGCTCAACAAAGAAACGCCTATATCACTTCCCAGACTGGACAAGACTACTATTTCGCTTTGCACACACACGTGGCAAGTTCTAGACATCAAATGCAATGCACATAATACATACAAACCTCACATAGACATGGCACATAACTCACTCAGGATTGGTTTTATAATGACACTCCAAACAAAGCAGTTAAGTAAATTTAAGAATCTACGTACTTATACTAGACTCAAAACTTGAGTCTAAGCGTCACAACCAGAGTGCTAATTATTATTAAGGCATAACAAAGTTAAGAGATATTGCTGCAATTAAATGCATAACCCAATGGTTCCTACTCCTAAAAATTTAAACTAACTACACCTGGTTCGAATAAAATCCTTGAAAAAGAACCCTGGCCCAAAGAAAAACCAAGGGGTAATTACTACACTACCTACAATAAAATCTTTTTTTTAGACTTACTTCTCTCAAGAAAACTGTCTAGGAGATGCATCGCCGGGAAGAGTCCAATTTTCTATTTTTTAAAATATATTTTCTAACTAAAACAAATAACTAAAAACAATTAACTAAACTAAGACGACACTTACAAAAAACAAATATCTAAATAAAACTATTTTTTACAAGTCCCCACCCCACACTTATTTCATGCAATGTCCTCAGTGTATACATAAATTGACAAAACAACAAAAATGAGTAGGGTGTAAGAAAACTCCCTTGTCAAGCTGCATCATCTCCCTCATCCTCTGAGGCTGCCCACTCTTCATCCTTTGCTTCCTCCTCCTCCTCTTCATCATCGTCCTCTTCCTATGACTGCTCCAACTCGGCCTCGGACTACTTAGGTGTGTTGACATCCTCATCATCGGGAAGTATGTATCGATCACCAAGCCCAACTAGCTGTTGATCATGAGTATTGAGCAGGAACTGCTCATCCAATATGGTCCTCTCCTCAATCGGGTCGGCCGTCCCCCTATTCGCAGCTGCAAATCCATCATCCCATAGAAATGGTCCATAAGACTATCATCACGAGCATTATGCTCGACACCTGTCAATGATGGCATGGCAGTCTCTTCCTTCACCCTGACGCTAGTGATGTCCGTTTGTTGTAGGGGCTGATCAATGACGTGGTCAAACTCTTCTCCTCCTCAACTCCTTCATGTCTTAAGAACCGAGTCAACATATTAGCAAATGGCATTCGATCAACCTTCTTACTAGTTCTTACTAAAGACATCTGGTAGAAGATCAAATGATCAACATTCACCCTTTGACCCGTCATGAGGAAGTATAGCACACAAGTCCTCTCATGTCTAATGAGCATGTCATGATTGCACGGTAGGAGCCTTGCATTAATCAGTTTCACCCACACTTGAGCCTCTGCCCTCATCTTCTTCTTGCGGAACTTCTTGTGCCGATTTTTTTTCTTATCCCGAAACCACGCTGCCGTAGAATGGACTCCACAAAGGGTGTGTCTCAACTCTCTATATGTATGAAGACGAATGAAGTAGTCCAATGGCTCCACAAGAACATCCGGAGAATCTAAAAAATTACATATTGCCGTGGCTGAAAAGTCTATCAACCGTCCACGAATCAGCACTAGCTGTTCAGCATCCTTTGGATCAAACCCGGCATGGAATTCCTGAACTAGATTGAGATTTATATCTCATGTATTCTTGAACACAAAACCCAACCGCAGTTCATGGATACCTCTCCAAATAGCCTGGTACTTGGCTTGCAAATGACGCTCATGAACAACAGCTTCTTGACGTACACGTTTTGGCCTACAACGTCTGTACCAGTCCTAATATGTGGGTTTATGCTTTTGATGCCAAACTCCCTTTGTCCTTGAGGTTGTGGATGCATGGCTGCTATAGCTTCCACAACTTGCAGTCCTTCACTTTGGCTAGAAGTAGCTTCCCCCATCCTCCTTTTTTCTTCTTTGGGGGAGGTGCGGAGGTGGCCTTAGCCTTTCCTTTAGTAGTGGAAGTAGCCTTTCCTTTACTGGTGCCTTTTCTCGGAGGCATATTCGAACCTACACAAGTAAGCATTAATCAGATTAAGCTGCATTATAATATTGAACACATGGTCTTTCCATCCCACACTTAAGAGTTTAACACATGATTTGCAACAATTTTCGAGGTTACCCAGACTTCACCTTGTATTTTCTTAGCATGAGAATCAAGTAATGACACATGGGTGATTCCTCCAATTTTGAAGCATTGGGATACCGGTGAGCCACCCCACACTTAATATGTTAAGTGGTGCACGACTACATAGCACTAGTCTGATAATCCTGGAGACTCGGGCTCCAATGGGGACAAAGAATGCCTTTAAGGTATTATGACAAACACTTAGCATGCACTAGTTCCATGGGCGTGCTTATAGGGGTGAGGGATTACCTCACCCTCCCAAATCGGCTTGGGAGTTCCTTACTACAACTTGTTCACATAGTAGTAACATCATTCCTATGGGGTTCATGGGGTTGGGACAAACAAACCCATTATTACAATGAAGAACAAGCCTCAAATTTTGTGTCTAATTTCATACCTTCATCCAACTCGAAATTGATAATTAAAGGAGATATAAATCATACCTTAGATGTTTTAAGAGGAGGTATTTTCCTTTGAACTGTTTTTGCAAGTGAAGGATAAAGGAGAAGTTTGCCTGACTTCAATGGGGTTGGAAGGGGCGAGTTGGCAGTGTGATGCGTGATGTGTTTTGTGAGGGGGACTTGTGAGCAGTTTGTTTAGGTTAGGGTTTTGTTTTTGTTTTGTTTGGGCATTTAAATGAGGGAGTTAGAACCAAATAAGGGAACAAAAATTAAAATAAGCCTGAAATTTGCACTTACCTGGCGTGCGTTTTTCCTCGCCCTACCCCTCGCGAGGCGAGATCCAATGCGAGCTCGAGGGCTTGCGGTGCGAGGCTTGACGCTTGATGCACCTCGCCTCTACCCTTGCAGCGCGAGTTTTATCGCCAGATTCTCCTCGCCTCAACCCATGCGAGGCGAGCTCTATCGCCAGGTTTCCAGCAGGCGACGCGAGGCCTAGCGCCTGGCCCAGCTCACTGGGGACCAGGTGACACACAGTGCCCTGTACGACTTGCCGAAATTACCTACAAACATGTTAGTACCTAAAAACGAAAAGAAAAATTCTAACTACACTAAAAATCAACTACGAATTGGGTTGCCTCCCATTTAGCGCCTTAGTTAACATCGCGGCACGATGAATACAACATTACATTGAGTTGCCTCCCATGAAGCGCCTTATTTAACATCGCGGCACGACGTAGGCAATCGACTTAAGGCTCACTCACCATTGGTGTCTCAAGAAAATAAGTCACCGACAGTACTTTCGCGTCATCCATGCCCAAATAATATTTTAACATGTGCCCATTGACTCTGAACTTGCGAGAATCATTTTCTGCAGCAATCTCTATGGCTCCGGTGGGTGAATCTCTACCACACAAAATGGTATTGACCATCTTGACTTCAATTTTCCTAGAAATAACCTCAACCTTGAATTGTATAACAATACCATAGCTCTAGGTTTAAAACTCTACTCAAGAATATTTTTGTCATGCATCATCTTCACTCTCTCCTTGTATAGTCTTGTGTTCTCAAAATCATGGTAGCGAAACTCATCAAGCTCGTGCAACTCTGTGACTCGACTTGTACCCGCAGCTTCTATATTGAGATTCAGCTACCTTAATGCCCACAAAGCTCTATGCTCCAACTCTACTGGTAAGTGACACGCATTCCCAAACACCAATTTATATGGCGACATGCCAATCGGAGTTTGAAAGCGATACGATAGGCCCAGAGTGCATCATCTAACTTTCTCACCCAATCTATTTTTGTAGAATTCAAGGTCTTTGTCAAAACACTCTTTATCTCTCTATTCGAAAATTCCACTTGCCGACTCATTTATGGGTGATATGTGGTGGCAACCTTGTGGCGTACATCATATTTTTCTAACAACTTTGCAAAGTCTCGGTTACATAAGTGAGTGCGTCCATCACTGATTATTTCCTTGGAGTGCCAAATCGGGTGAATATATTCTTTCTCACAAAACCAATGACCCCTTTTGCATCATTTGTAGGAAGTGTTTCAACCTCCACCCATTTTGACACGTAGTCCACAACTACGAGTATGTACTTGTTTCCATATGAGCTGACAAAAGGCCCCATGAAATCGATTCCCCATACATCAATCACTTCTACCTCCTGAATTGGGTTCATAGGCATCTCATGTCGGCGGGAAATATTCCCGGTTCGTTGGAATTCATCACAGCCCTTCACCCATAAGTGTGCATCTTTGAAACAATGTCGGCCAGTAAAATCCCGAATCCAACACTTTCGCAGCTATCCTTACTCCCCCCAAAATGACCATCATATGGGGACGCGTGACAAGCCTGCAAAATAGAAGATTGGTCTATCTCGAGGATACATCTCCGGATCATGTTATTAACACAAATCCTGAATAGATAAGGCTCATCCCAATAATACGCGACAGTCACAAAAGAACTTTTTCTTTTGGACAGAGGAAAGGTCATAGGGGACAATACTGCTTGCCAGGTAGTTTGCAACGTCGCATACCATGGCGTTACCTCAAGGCTCGTGGCTAATAGTTTTTCATCCGAGAAAGTCTCCACAATCTCTTCCACCTCAGCCTTCTTCTCGGCTCATTCCAGCCTAGACAAGTGATCAACCACTTGGTTCTCCATTCCCTTTCGGTCACGGATTTCCAGGTCAAATTCTTGAAGCAGGTGCACCCATAGAATCAGGCGCGGATTTGACTCCTTCTTCTCAATTAGTTACCTGAGAGCAGCATGGTAAGTATTAACAATTACTTTCGAGCCTATCAGGTATGACTTGAATTTGTCAAATGCAAACACCACTGCTAGCATCTCCCTCTCGGTCACTATGTAATTTAGTTGGGCACCACTCAAAGTTCTACTTGTGTAGTATATTGGATGCATGACTTTATCTTTTCGCTTCCCAAGAACTGCTCCCACAACATAGTCGCTTGCGTCACACATTAGCTTGAAAGGTTTCCCCAGTTAGGGACCACTATGATTGGTGCAGTCACTAGTTTCTTCTCCAAATCCTCAAACGCTACCCTGCAATCATCAGGATACACAGAAGGGTGATCTTTTTCAATCAGTTTACACAAGGGATTAGCAATTTTGGAGAAATCTTTTATAAACCGTCTATGGAAGCTGGCATGGCCAAGGAAACTTCTTATTTCTTTGACGGAAGTGGGTGGTGGAAGATTTTCTATCACATAAACATTTTCATGATCTACCTCAATGACCTTACTCGACACTAGGTGCCCCAAGACTATACCTTCCTGTACCATGAAATGACACTTTTCCCAGCTGACTACCAGATTAGTGTCGACACATCTTTTCAGTACTCTTTTCAATTTCTTTAGATAATCATCGAATGAGTCTCCCACCATCGAGAAATCATCCATAAATACCTCCATGATGTCCTCTACCATATCTATGAAGATGTCCATCATGCACATTTGAAATGTGGTGGGTGCATTGCATAGGCCAAACGGCATCCTCCGGAAGGCATAGATGCCATATGGACAGGTGAATGACGTTTTCTCTCTATCTTCCGGGGCAATAGAGATTTGATATACCCGAGTATCCATCCAGGAAGCAAAAGTGGGACCTCCCAGGCAATCTATCTAGCATTTTATCAATGAACGGCAAGGGAAAATGGTCTTTTCGGGTGGCCTTGTTCAATATCTATAGTCCATACAAATTTTCCATCCCATGACTATTCTTGTTTATATCAACTCATTGTTCTCGTTTTGCACTACAATCATCCCACCTTTCTTAGGCACACATTGGACTAGGCTGATCCTGTTACTGTCAGAGATGGGGAAAGTGATCCCCACATCTAACCACTTTATCACCTTCTTTTTCACAACTTCCTTCATGTTGGGGTTCAGCCTTCTTTGATGTTTTCTGGAAGGTTTTTTGCCATCTTCCAGTAGAATCTTATGGATGCAGTTGTAGGGCTGATACCCTTAATGTCTATAATGGTCCAACCAATTGCAGTTTTGCACTTAATCAATACCTGCAAAAGCTGTTCTTTCTACACATCTAACAAACTAGATGAGATAGTAACAAGTAAAGTTGAGTTAGGTCCAAAGAAAGCATACTTGAGATAAGGTGGTAGCGGCTTCAGTTCCAACTTTGGTGGCTCTTCTATCAATGGCTTAATTGGAGGAGTTTTTCTTTCTTCTAAGTGTAAAGGCTCAAATTTGAGCTCTCTTTTCCAAAACCCTTGGCCTTCAAGAGCTAACACCCACTCCGACAAGTCCTCTCAATTTACTTCATCTAAGTTCATGAGACATGCTGCTAGAGGGTCTTTAGCGTTCAAAGTCTCATCTTCCTCCTCCAGAATTACATCCACAGCTTCTATTAGAGATCAGTTAGAAAATTCACTTGGTAGCCGCATAGATTTCTGCACATTGAATGTTATCTCTTCATCATTTAGTCTCATTTTAGCTCTCCAGTTTCACAGTCAATTAAAGCTCTCCCAATGGCCAAGAATGGTCTTCCCAAAATTATGAATCACCTCGTCAACCCAACAGTCCAGAATGACAAAATCTGTTGGGAACACAAACTTCCCAACTTGTACTAATACATCATCAAGGATACCTGAGGGGCTCTTTATTGTCCGGTCGGCTAGCTGTAGTAACATGGATGTGGGTCTTGCTCTTCCAATGCCTAAACTTATGTAGATAGCCAAGGGCATCAAGTTTATGGTTGCCCCCAAATCACACAATGCTTTAGCAAAAGCATAGCTGCCTATCGTGCATGGAATTGTGAAACTCCCTAGGTCTGATAACTTCTCAGCTATGGGTCTCGTCACAACTGTACTACAGGTCTATGTGCTCTCTTTTTCTTTGCTTGTACTCTCTTGTGCATGTTATACTGTTACCTTAGTTAACCCCGTTGAATCATCTATCTTAATGGGTGTCGGCACAAGTGTTTCAGTAGGTCGGCTTTTGCGAGCAACTTCTTGCTCCAGATCTAGGTCTCTACTACTTCGTAGACTCACTGCCATAAGCTGTTTCAGGCCCTGCTCTTTAGTATTGATTTGTGTGTTTGTAGGTAACGTCACTTAGGGACGATTATTTAGAGCCATAGAAATCTGTCCTAATTGAATCTCAATGCCCTTTATCACTGATTCATGTGAGTCCACTCTCTCTTGCATTTTTATGTTGGACCCAATCAATTGTTACAACATTCCTTTAAGTTTAGCAAACCTATCAGCTTGTCTCACTATTTGTTGTTGTTGAGGCTGGTGATAAGCTAGCTGTTGATTTTGCTGGTTGTAACCCTATTGCCTTTGGTAAGGCACAACTTGACCCTTTGGTTGCATAGCTCCAGGATTATTGTTGTTATTATTTTGCTGCTGCGCTGGTCTATATTGTTGATTCTGCTGCACCCAATTCTGACCAACTTGCCTCTGTCCCCCCATAGTTGTCCACATAGTTCATATCTCCCTAATAGTGCTTGTTGTCACCTTCCGCACTCAACGAGCATACATATGGTTGGTTAATGCATAGTGTACATAAGCCCCCATTAGTTGCGTCAACTATGTGTACCTGCTGCTTCTGGCCTGATTCATCAATCTTTAGGTAAGGATACTCATTTGCGTCATTAGAGTGGCCATATTTTTAGCTATGGAGTTATTTGGGTCCAAAGCCACTGAGTGAACTACAAGAGTGATCTTAGTGTCTCTTGTCATCCATCCTAAGTTTTGGGCCATCTTATCAAGTAGGATCTTGCATTCTTGGAATGTTTTGCTAAAAAATGCTCCACCTGCTGAAGCATCAACATTGGCCTTTAAGCCGTTTTCCCGTCCCATGTAGAATCTCCCCCAACATCTTATCAGGAATGCCATGATGTGGACATTTAACCAGCTTACCCTTGAACCTCTCCCACATTTCTTGTAGTATTTCCGTTGGCCTCTGCCTGAAGCTCAATATTTCATCGATTTGTTTGGCAGTCTTATTGGGTGGGTAGAACTTGCCACTATATATATTTATATCAGATCCTTTGTCAATAAGATTAATTTAGCGTCAACATGTAATCTTGATTACACATGAATGAAAGAGATGAATGTCAGTTCTTTTTCTATGTTCAACAACAATTTTCTGCTTTCAGCGATATTTTTATTCTTTAACCAATTGGCCAGCTAATAATATGCGGCAAAATAACCTACATTGAGCAAGGACTCAATATTTCCACCCATTGAAAATCATCAAATATGAAAGTACATGTGCCGAGTGATAAGGCTACGGGGTTCCTGATCAATTTCCTTCCCATTTTCCTTTGTTAATGCTTAGGTTGCTGCAATAAACACTGCTATGACAGCTCTCACAAACACAGTTGGTGTCTTTCCCAAGGAACGAGCAATTGTTGACAGAGAGCGTGCCAAAGGGTCTTATGCTCTGGGACCTTATTTGCTTTCCAAGTTGATTGCCGAGATTCCTGTTGGAGCAACATTTCCACTACTTTTTGGTAGCATCCTATACCCTATGGCTCGACTTCATCCTACCATTTCTAGGTGAGCTTACCATTGTTTATGAGTTGTATGGATATATGAGTTGCTGATAAGGATAAGCTAGTAAGGCTATTTCATGCAAACTTCCTCTGCAAACAATAACAAATTTATTGCTTCCGATGTCACATTAGGTTGCCTTTGCGTGACACATATCTATAGGAAATTCTTCAGATGCTGTTGAGGATCTTCAATGTACGATCCTAAGAACAGTTCCTTATTCTGCAACAAATGCAGCTTGTTGTTTGTGATTTGAAATGATTCCGCTTGTATCTGAGGGACTGCTATTGCGGTTGCCAGATTTTCGGCAGTGGGTTATGCCCAATCATACAATGTTGCTTCTGGTACATGAGGCACCAAACCCTGATTGTTTGGTTCATTCGCATTGTTTCTATTGTTGATTGGATTTTATATTCCGTCATCCATGTCTGGTTTGATTTGTTCTGTTGAGTTTTGTTATTGTATACCCTTCTTGTTTGCACGATTCAGTACCTTGAAAACTTTCTCAGGATCTGATAATGCTTCAAACTATTCACCAGTTCTTGAGAGTTCCTAGGCATGCACCTGTAACACCCAAGACTGCAAACGTTAGAATTTCAATGTATTTGGTTTAAAATGAAAACAATTGACTGCAATAAGAATTCTAGCACTTCTTTTAGCTGCAATTAATAACACCGTCAAGTCCCCAGCAACAACGCCAAAATTTGATCATGCCCAACTATGCCTTGTAAAAAGGACTTAGCGATCATTGCAAATAAATTGCGATTGATAAGTCTGGAATCGAATCCCACATGGAATTAACCTATTAAACACACCTACTAGACTCACACAAATTCACGCAATCAATCCTCAGAAATATTTAAGTAAAAAATTGGATGTTTATTAACTAAATATTACGTAACAATGCAATAATTAATAACTAACTATGAACGGGTTGTAGACAAGAATTGAAATGATCTAAGGTTATGATTTCTCCTATTTTTGGAATTCTTTCCACTATATTTAATATAGATTTGCCTAAGTCGTCTCTACCGATCATGAGCGCCTATGTATTGTAGTTCTCTCTCGAGCAATTACCACAATTTGCTAGACATATTCTCCCGAATTACACAAGCTGGCATTAAGTACGGCTCACTCGGATCGCACCAAGGTTTTGTTATCTCGAATCCCACCTTTAAGCCCTCTGTATTGGTCCCTCATATACGCCAAGAGCGATGTTGTTCAACAACTTTCTAAATATGCACTCTCTCCCGAGTAATACACACTAAATAGGCACAGTCGATTGAGAGCTTTTCAACCAACCACAATAATAACGTAGTTGAACAAATAGAGAAAATACTACGGTAAATCTATATTAACGTAACAGAAAAATCATCCTCCAAAAGGTTCCATCAAAACCCTAAATTAGGAGTTTAGCTACACATACTCATAGTAACAATATCCAAAATATTTTGCATCATTAAATTACAAAGTAAGGATAAAGGGATGTAGAAATCTATGATTCTAACTCCCAACGGTTGTTCCACAAGCTATTCTCGCCTACGGTTGCAAAACTTCTTCAAAAGTGGCGTTTTATGTCTATTTATATGTGTAGGAAAAGACTTAAATGACGTAGGCCAAGTCCTATTCAAACCAGGAGACAAAATAAGTCTTCAAAGTTCGGAGTGTACGCGCCTTAGACCTCGCCTCGCGAGGCTTCACGCGAGCTGGACCTCGCCCCAGACCTGGCGTCGCCAGCCTTAACACGAGGTGAAACTCGCCTCCTGCCTCGCCTAGCCTGCTCCCATGCGAGCTAAAAGGCTCACCCATCTAGATCTAACACCTTCTTTAACGCCTGGCTTCGCCAGCTTCCTTATTTACCCGCTGCTCACTTATTTCATTCTTCTTTTCAACTGTTTTCGAGCACGCTTTAGACTTTAATTATTCTTTTTGCTCTAGTTTCATATCCAATTCACCTATACATAGAATAGACTCCATTACCCGCAAATAAAGTGTAGTTTATCATTAAAGCATATAAAATTCAAGGAAAATAATATACTAAAATATGGAATTACAGCCACACATCATCTATCTAGTCAATCATTTTTAATTTGATGCTTTTCTTAGAAATATTTCAAGAGACAAAATTAGACTTAGAATGGTTTGATATTACACTAAATCACAATTATATATGAACTTTGTGACTATTTATTTCTCTATCATCTTCAAAGATTGGCCTCTTATATAATTTTATTTTTTGATAATATGTTATATATTTGTCTGCAGTTTGACAAGAATGGTAAGTTGCAATGGCTAATGGAGTATAATTCTTTAATTTATATTAGGGTTTACTTATAATACTTTAATTTATATTGGGGCTTACTTCATCTCAGTTCAATTCTTTTTTATTTTTATCTAGAAAAAGAAATATAAAACTTTAAAGGGGCATGAGATAAAAAATAGGATTTCTAAAGCCAAAATATATTTTTTTATAAAACTCTATGTCGAATAAAATCATCATATTCAAAATTCTACCCAATAGCTAAGATTTTATATTCAACTAAAATTATTATTTGATTACAATTGTGAAATTAGATTTTATCTGTCACGACCTGAAATTCTCAACGTCGAGATCGTGATGACACCTAACATTTCACTTGCTAGGCAAGCCAACGTTTACTTTTCCATAATTAACAACAAATAAGACTATAACGAATTGAAATGAGTGAGGAAATATATATATTTCAATTATATAGAAGAGCTAAGTGTGGTCTACCAAGGGCAAATTTGACATTTCACTCAATTATAAAAATGCTTTCCTCATCCCGTGCTTCTTTCGAGAACAATCCGTTCTTTTAAAGAATGGCTTTTTGAGTTCTCTACACATTTCAGGTTGGCTTTTATCTTAATTTTTGCCCAAATTTCTTCCAGTTCTCTTCTTGACTCCCGAATTTCACAACTGAAATTCATAGCTGATATCCTCACTATTCTATCTAACTCTCCCCAATTTCACTGCTGATGTGAAGGTTTTTCAATTGCCATCCTCACATAACTGCAATCCTTTTTTTAATAGCTGCAGATTTATTCTCCAGATTATGCGCCCTTCCCTCGGCTAGATTCGCCCGTGTAGCCGGTAAGATTGCCGTTTTTTTCCATTTTTGTTCATTTCATTGTTTCGGTCATTATTATTTTCTATTTTTGGTGACTATTTGTTGTTATTGTTTTATATGGGTCATTTACGTAAAACAAGATTGTCTTCTGGCAGTTAAAAGTGTTGGGAAATATGTCGTTCTCAAGAAAATTCTCAGTCTTGAGTTCAATCCTATTTTATTTATTTTATGAGTATTTTTCTCTTATAATTCTATGTGGCTCCACTTAGGTTAAACAATTTGGCAGCTCAAATATTGGGGGTCAGTTCTTAAAGAGTGCAAATCCCTCTTTATTATTGTTACCATAGTCAAAAAGAGTGAAAATTCCTCTCTTTTTTTTCAGTATAAATAATAAAAGTTTATGTGTATTGATTTCGTGAAGGAAGAGTATTGTTGCAGCTCGGGTGGTGAAGATTCAGTTTTAAAGAGCACAATGTTTATCTGGCTTCTGCTTTTAGTTGTCACATGCAAGATCATAGGTTTTTATGCTCGACCATATACAATTTTACTATGTGTTTAGCTGTGTGTGACGACATGTAGTAGAACTGTGGAGTCGTTATTCATATAGTACTGGAAGTTGTCAAAGTCTAACTTTATATCCAAATGAAAGAGGAAAAGAATTGTTATTTCTGGTTTGACATTAAAACAGAGTATTGAATTAGCGAATGAAGTTGCGAATGACAATCTTGGTTGCATGCACCAAATGATTATTTTCTTGGATAATATATGTGTATTAACCATGATGTATCCATAAGTTTAAGTATATTGTTATTAACTTAATGCGTTTTCTCCCGTGTTGTTTGTTTTTGTTCAGATCTAAAGAAGTCTTAAATTCTAAAGTTTAATGTTAAAATGGAGATAGAAATCCTGCCAATTCTTTTTCTTTTAAGGTGTTTAGAAGTTATGCCTTGTGTGTTTCATCTATTCTATTATTCATTACTTTGAAAACACTTGATTACTGATTTGCACCTTTACTATGTATTTGGGGGCAAAAAGAAACTTAGGAAATTTTTTTGCTTGCAATATCTTAAGTAGGAGGAACGAATTTTTAAAGAACAAACAAGGGACGAATAGGAAAAATGTCACTAAAACAAAATCACAAATAATCCAAAATAGAAAGACAACTTCCAGGATATCACTTGAGGTTTTCTTGCGCTGGATAAAATTGCTTGCAAATATAAAGACATCCAAGAAGCAGAAGCATTCTCAGTAATAAGAGGCAATTGTGCTTGTTTTTCTTTATTATGTAAACTATTTTAGCATAATTGAGGGTGGCAATATTTTTTGTATGTTTATTCACATCAGATCGACAGTGGGTTGAACAGAAACTTGTGAACTTAAGACTTAAATGTATAGCCTAACTACATGTGGACTTTTCTATTCAAGGCTCAGAGATATTACAAGTCTTGCTTTGATTATCTGCCTTCTGAGATGACCAAGAAGGTACGTCATTATTTTGTTATATAGTGGAAATACTTTAGAAAATGATGTATTTTATCTGGAGATTTATCTTATTGCACTTAATGTGGTAGGTAAGGTTAATGATCCTGTCTCAGAGAGAATGATTATTCTTGATAAATGGACAATTTCCAGTAAAAGTATCATAGTAAGCTCCGTATACCTTCTTTTTCTTCATTTCATACAGTCTTTCATCAAGCACCCTGCCTGTACCATTAAAGAGATTTTAGGACATTGTGTATGCTGAAGAACTTTGAACAGTTCTTATTTTTACATGGGTTGGTCAAATTAAGTTTGAAGTTTGGCTACCATTTTATTTATAAATCTTACTGAATTTATTTCCTATCACGCGATTCTCAGTGTCCTGTTTACTAACCAATGCAAAAAGGTGCTATATGTCCTTCAACAATGTATTACTAAAGGTACTGTTGTAACAATTCATTTTGTGTATCTGGAACATATTTAGAAGACAAGGTATACTAGTGAAAAAAGCAAAGTTGGTTTACAGAAACTTTGCTTGGATTAAGACTTTGATTGACTTTTCTATGTAGAAAATATTCCATAGAGATCCTATAGATCATGCTAAGATTAAGAAAACGTATTCAGGTTACTCAACTAGAGCGAGGTGCATTAGACTTGACAAATACCTAAGTATCTAATCATTTATTTTGTTATGCTAGCTTTTGTTGTGATTTATTTCATCCCTGCGATTAGCTTATTACAGGAAGATCAATACGGGAGTTGATAATAGGATCTAATCATTTATAATATCAAAGCTTAAAGTGCAAAAATTAGTGCTTGCATTCAATTGTATTTCTTCAATTGCAGTATTTACATACTTTATATCTTGATGATATTCCAAATCGCAAAAAAATTAATCACTTCAAAGTATAAATGTTGGGCCCGTGCTAGCACGGGCTAATACTCATCTAGTATATATATATATATATATATATATTACTACTACTACTACTACTACCCAGAATCTAGAGTCACAATTCACGAACTTCTAAGATTTTACAACAAGTAAATCTCTGAAAGAAATACAATTATTTTCGAAATGAAAGAAATGGTAAAAGGGAGATGTATAGAAGGAGACGCCAGGGCCTACGGATGCCGACATGTCTACCTTGGGTCTCCTATCAAGTGAATCCTGCAGCCAACCTCACGATCAGCTCGAACCAGCACCAAAATCTGCACAGAAAGTGCATAGTGCAGTATCAGCACAACCAACCCCATGTACTGGTAAGTGTCGAGCCTTACCTCGAGGAAGTAGTGAGGAGGCTACAACGGATCACTCACAATATAGCTTGTATGAAGTATACATGATAAAAGCAGGAAAAAAGGACGACATAATAGAAATAAACAGTAACTTGCAAGAAATAACTACAACACCCGGAAATAAGTCAACAACGTTCAAAAATTTCCAATCCTTAAGTGCAATAAAGAATATCATAAAGCTAGCACAGTTCAAGGAAACATAAGCACATTGGTTATTGCGGCGCGCAACCTGATCCCACTGTACATCTCATATTTCTCCCTTATTTCCTCATAACAATATAAACAACAGTAAATATAAATAATTGTTGCGGCGTACAACTCGATCCCACCATATCACAAAAATACAATCACAGTTCACCCTTATTCCACCAAACACTACACCCTTATTACACCTGTTGCGGCGTGCAACCTGTTCCCACCGTACAATATCAATTCACCCTAATTCCACCTCAATATATCACTCTTATTCCACCTGTTGCATCGTGCAACCCGACCCCGCCATATCAATATTAATTACTCAATATGTACAGAAAATTCACAATTTAAATCACAGAAACCCTTCACAATACTCAAACTCCAAACCAAAACAAATAGAAAACTTGTACACCATGAAAGTTCACATAAGTACCACTACACAGCGAGACCAAATCAGAATATACAATAAAAAGGTACCGATAAACTAGCTTAAGAAAATAATAGGGGATAATGAAACTATGAAAAGAACAAATATCATGAACAGAAGGAAACAATGTCTAACAAGTAGCAATTAAGCATGGGAATACAACTAGAGCATGTAGCACTTAAGACAGGTAAAGAGACAATATGAGAAAAAATGGGAAATCGGGGAAAACAGATAATTTGGCGGCGCATAAGTACTCGTCACCTCACATATACGCCGCTCACATGGAATTCACATAGAAAATAGTTCGAGGGTTCCTAATTCCCTCAAGTCAAGGTTAGGCACAACACTTACCTTGCTCCACAGGCCACTCAATGCTCAATTACAACTTTTACTCTAGAATCCACCTCCAAACCACTCGTATCTATCCACAAATCACTCAATAATATCAAATATTATTAAAGGAATCAATTACAATGCAAAAATTTAGATTCCCCAAACTTTCCCACAATAAGTCAAAAATTGACCTCGGGCAAGCTTGGTCAAAATCCGATGACGGACCAAAACTCATTCACCTATTCACCCCCGAGCCCGATTATGTAATTTGTTTCAAAATCCGACCTTAATTCGAGGTCTAAATTCCAATTATGCAAAAATCCCTAATTCTACCCAAACCCCCAATTTCCACCATGAAAATCCTAGATTTTAGGTTGAAAACTCATGAAATGTAATGGGTAATTGAAAGAAAGTGGGTTAACTAACAAATTGGGAAAGAAAATCTTTTGAGAAAATCGCCTCCAGGTCTTCTAGTTTATGAATTTTTTGAAAGAATGGCTAAAATCCGTTTTGGGTTCTGTTTTGAATAGTTGGGCGACAGTGTACATCGTGTTCGTGTGAACACTGTCGCGTTTGCGTAGAGCGACGCCTAAATGACTTACGCTATCGCAGGAGAAACAACGCGTTACCGAAGGTATAGCTCGCCTCACCTCCGCGTTTGCGAGACAGGGCTCGCGTTCGCATAGAGTCCCCCAGGTCCCCTTCCCAGCCTAGTTAAAGCTACGCGTTCGCGTATGACAGGTTACGTTCGCGTAAAGCAAAGCCCCACAATGCTCTGCATTCGCGACCATGGTCTCGCATTCGGGTAGTGTAAAATCCTCCCCAGCCCAGATCCTCTTCGTGATCACGAGAGTGACTACGCGATCACAAAGCACAATGCACTAGAACACCAGATGCAGCAAAACACCAGATTTTTCTAAGTCTAATTTATGATACGGACCCACCGGGATCATCAAAACACAGATCCTGGTTCGTTTTCTCAAAATGTTGACAGGAGTCAACTTAAATGAAATTTTAAGGAAAAATTCTTATTTTTATCAGTTTTTAACATATAAGCCTCCCGAAAGAACACCCGCACTACGCACGCAAATCGAGGAAGGCTAAAATAAGGGTTTTTCGACCTCGAAACACATAATTAGGTTTTAAATAGAAGATGACCTATTGGGTCATCACATTCTCCACCTCTAAAACAACCGTTCGTCCTCGATCGGACGTAGAAAAGTACCTGTGCTGGTGAAAAAGTGGGGATATCTACTCCGCATATATGACTCGGACTCCCAAGTAGCTGCCTCGACGGGCTGACCTCTCCACTGCACTCGGTCTGAAGGTTTACTCTTAGACCTCAATTGTCGAACCTGCCGGGCTAGAATAGCCACCGGCTCCTCCTCGTAAGTCAAATCCTTGTCCAACTGGACAGAGCTGAAATCTAACACGTGGGACGGATCGCCGTGATACTTTGGGTGCATGGACACGTGGAGCACCAGATGAATTGCTGATAACTCTGGAGGCAACGCACGCCTATAAACCACTTTTCCCACTCTCTCTAGAATCTCAAAGGGTCTGATATACCTAGAGCTCAACTTGCCTTCTTTCTGAACCTCATGACACCCTTCATGGGTGATACCAGGAGCAACACTCTCTCACCGATAATGAATACAACATCACGAACTCTACGGTCGGCATAACTTTTTTGCCTGGACTGAGCTATGCGAAGACGATCCTGAATAATCTTGACCTTATCCAAGGCTATCACAACCCAAATTTTCCCTCCGTTGGGTATCGTGATGACACCTAATCTTAATGACTAGGTAAGCCTAATATTCATGGAATAACAACAATAATAAATAAAATCTAATATTTTTCTGAAATAAAGAATTGTTTATACAATGAGCATATTCCCAAAACCCGGTAGTACAAGTCATAAGCTTTACAGAATTTTACGCTAAACTCCTAAAATGCCACTGTTCGGAAATAAATACAATGTATGAACAAATAAGATGGTGACTCCGAAACTCGCAAACACTAGAGAGGTTTTACCTTGAGTCTCCACAACAGCAACCACACTGCTAACAATTGATCGGCCGACTATGCAAAACCTGGAATCTGCACAAAAAAATATG
The DNA here is from genome assembly GCA_005239505.1 of Nicotiana paniculata. Lineage (NCBI taxonomy): Eukaryota > Viridiplantae > Streptophyta > Magnoliopsida > Solanales > Solanaceae > Nicotiana > Nicotiana paniculata. The sequence goes on along the minus strand of ML313003.1, from coordinate 129,590 downwards.
CAGAAGTGTAGAATGAGCACACCACGGCGGTGCCCAGTAAGTATCAAGACTAACCTCGGTGAAGTAGTGACGAGGACTAGTCAAGACACCCACTAGTCTAATAAAATGAACAAGTATAAATGTAGGAATAACGGAAAAATGATATACACATAAAGGCTACGTAATATAGCTAACAATACAGCAAATTCGATAAGGATTAATAGATCACAAACTAAATCTGGATTGTAAATATACGATAAGGACAAGTAATTACCCAACGACATCAACTACTTCTGCATCAAGTTCTTAGTTATCTACAAGAGGTTCTGAACCTCAGACAAATCACCATTTCACGGGTTCCAATATATGAACCCTAACATGGGCATCTTGTGCCTTCATTTCAAGTAATAACTGCACGGATGACTCACATGCCAATTGAGATCATTCCCACATATATGGTATGTACAACAAGAGTATCTATACTCGACAACAACAAGGAACCCTTAATCCGATAATAGTGCTTAACTGTGTGTATGCTTGTGCAGGTGTCCTAACATGATTCAACGACCAATAAGCATAACGAAAGAAGAGAGACACACATACATTGTTTTCTCACCATTTCCACACGAATAAACTCACACAGTAAGTGTACTATTGCACAATATCAACAACAAAGAATGCCCCCAGGCCAACACAAGTATCACAAACAATCCCTGACATAGCCCACCTTTTCTCGCCACGTGTGCAATAGTAAAGTATATGCCCGCCTTGTTTCGCCACACGTGCATAATCATGTTCCCACCTTGTCTCGCCACATGCACAACCCTCATATATCATATCTCGCCTTATCACACCGCATGTGTAATATCAATAGTAAACACGGCACGGCAGAAACCTCGTGCAAATCCCCATATCAAATACCTCATGGCAGAAACCTCGTGCATCACCACAACAAGTGCAACAACAACAATGAAAATAGTTCGTGATATAATAAATACATCAACTCAAGAACCTTCGATCACAAGATAGGAAAAACTAGTTCACACAAAATAAACACCATAAAGATCGCTAGGGATATCAAGAACAACTCAACAAGGAAGGAAATAACATGTAACATTACCTAAATACACGGGTTGACAACAAAAAACTAACACGAATCCGATAACTCTATGTACGGGTAAGTCAACTAAGGTACAGTCTATCCAAACTTCCTTTAAGGTCGGTAGTCTCGAGGGTATTTCAACAATTCCATTTAAGGACAAGTAACACAAAAACAATCATAACTTCAGCTAAGACCAAACAATTATAGGATGAGATGAAGATAATTACAATTAGAGATACGCAGATAAGAAGACATAACATGACAGTAAAAGGAGTAAAATCTTTAGATAGGTCAATTAGGAGTTAAATAGGCAATATGAGTAAATCCAAAAGTAAGAAATTCTACATTTAAGCAAGCAAAGATGAAACAAGAATTTAGGAAATTCAATCATGTCAAGAACAATTCATACTCAGGGAATATAGGGACCTAAGATTCCTAAAGGCCAACTTTCCACAATTAAGTCCGAGCACACACTCGTCACCTCGCGTACACAGACTACAATCAACACAGAAGACTCAAATCCTAAGGGAAAATTCCCCCACACAAGGTTAGGCAAGATACTTACCTCAAAGACGATAACCCGGTACTCTAAAATGGACTTCTTTTTACTTCAAAACATAAATAAAACACATAAGAGACTATTCCGGATCATAAAGTCTAAATCTTTAAAAAAATCCAAAAATTGACCCAAAACTCGGCCCCCGGGCGCGCATCTCGGAACCCGATAATTTTTATAAAATTCGAACATCCATTCCAAAATGAGCTCAACCATACAAAAATTACCAAATTCCGATACCCTTTCGCCCCTTAAATCATGAAATTTCGTTTTTGGGAATTTCTTCAAAAAACAACATTTTCCGCAACTAAAAACATAATTTAAATGACAAAAACAAAGACTAAATCATGGAATATATTTAATTCTAGGTGAAGAACACTTACCCACTCGATTAGCTTGAAAATCCCCAAAAATCACTCCCAAATCCGCAGTCCAAAACTCAAAATGTGAAGAAAATGGCAAACCCTCGTTTAAATGACACTGCCAGGACTTCTGAACTTGCGACCACTTAGCCGCATTTACGCATCCGCAGGTGCGCATGGACAAATCGCACCTGCGCTCAATTTCTTCTTCTGCACCTAAAGACCTGCTCCTGCGGCGCCGCACGTGCGGCCATTCCTCCGCATCTACGGAGACTGCCCAGACTAGCCCCACCCGCACCTGCGACCATCGCACCTGCGCCCACGGTCCGCAGGTGCGATTACACCAGAGCTCAGCCTTCCCCAAAACCATGGGATTCATCCGCGACTCGTCCGCAACAAAATCGGGGCCTTCGGGACCCCGTCCAAGTATATGAACAAGTTTCATACTCTAACACGGACCTGCTCGAGGTCTTAAATCACATCATAAAATGACGAAGCTAAGAATTGCACCATGAATCGAGCTTATGAACTTTCAAATCTTCAAACTTCTAAACTCAGTGCCGAAACCTATCAATTCAACCCGGAATGATGCCATTTTTGCAGACAAGTCCCAATTCACATGACAGAGCTATTCCAACTCTTGGAATCACATTCTGACCCCGATATAACAAAAGTCAACTGTGGGTAAAACTTCTCCATTTTCCAAACTTCAAATTTTCCAATTTTTCGCCGAATTGTCTCAAATTAATCTACGGACCTCCGAATCCAAATTCGGTCGCACGCCTAAGCTCAAAATCACCATACGAAGCTGTTGACATTATCCAAAACTTATTCTGGAGCCGTTTACATAAAAAGTCAAAATTCCGATCAAATTTCACCGCTTAAGCTTCCAAATCTAAAATCCTTATTCCAACTCAAGTCCAGATCATCCGGTAATTGAATCCAACCATCCAAGCAGGTCGATATAAACAATGTGAAGCTGTTCAAGACTTTATTCCATCGAACGAAGCTTAAACTCTCAAAACAACCGGTCCGGTCATTACAAAGGCATCCTATACTAGATCCGTACCCAACAACCTAGCTTCCCCCGGCTGGAACCACCCAACTAGCGATCGACACCTCCTACCGTACAATGCCTCATAGGGAGCCATCTGAATGCTTGACTAGTAACTGTTGTAGGCGAACTCTGCAAGGGGCAAGAACTAGTCCCACTATCCTCCGAAGTCTATAACGCATGCACGAAGCATATCCTCCAAGATCTTAATAGTGTGCTCGGACTGGCCGTCCGTCTGAGGATGAAACGTTGTGCTCAACTCAACCCGCGTACCCAACTCACGTTGTACTTCCCTCCAGAAGTGCAAAGTGAACTGCGTACCTCGATTAGAAAAGATAGACACGGGCACACCATGAAGGAGGACGATCTCACGGATTTAAATCTCTACCAACCGCTCCGAAGAATAGGTAACTGCCACAGGAATGAAGTGTGCTGACTTAGTCAGCCTGTCCACAATGAACCAAATGACATCGAACTTCCTCTGGGTACGTGGGAGTACAACAACAAAATCCATAGTGATACACTCCCACTTCCACTCAGGAATTTCTATGTTCTGAAGCAAACCACGGGTCTCTAATGCTCACACTTCACTTGCTGACAATTCAGGCACCAAGCTACATAAGAAACTATATCCTTCTTCATCCTCCACCAATAATGCTGCCGCAAGTCCTGATACATCTTGACAGCTCAAGGATGAATAGAATACCGGGAATTGTGGGCCTCCTCAAGAATCAACTCACGAAGTCCATCCATATTAGGCACACAAACACGACCTTGCATCCTTAAAACTCCGTCATCTGCAATAGTAACCAGCTTGACACCACCGTGCCACACTGTGTACCTAAGGACCAATAAATGAGGGTTGTCATACTGTCGATCTCTGATACACTCAAACAAAGAAGATCGAGCGACTGTACAAGCTAAAACACGACTGAGCTCTGAAATATCCAACCTCACAAACTGGTTGGCCAATGTCTGAACATCTTATGCAAGCGACCTCTCACCGACTGGAATGAACGCAAGGCTGCCCATACTCGTTGCCTTCCTACTCAATGCGTCTTCCAGCACATTGGCCTTCCCGGGATGATACAAGATGGTGATATCATAGTCTTTCAATAGGTCTAACCACCTCCTATGCCTCAAATTGATATGCTTATGCTTGAATAAATACTGAAGTCTCCGATGATCCGTGAAGACCTCACACGACACGCCACAAAGATAGTGCCTCCAAATCTTCAGCGCATGAACAATAGTTGCCAACTCTAAATCATGGACATGGTAATTCTTGTCATGAACCTTCAACTGCCATGACGCATATGCAATCACCCTATCCTCCTGCATCAATATCGCACCGAGCCCAACACGGGACTCATCACAATATACTGTATAAGATCCTAAACCTATGGGCAACACTAACGCCGACGCTGTAGTCAAAGCAGTGTTGAGCTTTTGAAAGCTCGCCTCACACTCGTCTGACCATCTGAACGGGGAATCCTTCTGGTTCAACCTGGTCAACGAGGCTTCTATAGATGAAAACCCCTCCACAAATCAATGGTAATAGCCCGCCAAACCCAAGAAACTCCTGATCTCCGTAGCTGAAGTGGGTCTAGGCCAGTTCTGAACTGCCTCAATTTTCTTAGAATCTACCTGAATGCCCTTTGCTGATACAACATACCCCAAGAAAGCAACTAAATCAAACCAAAACTCGCTTTTTGAAAATTTAGCATACAACTAGGTGGCTCTCAGAGTTTGAAGCATAATCCAAAGATGCTGCTCATGCTCCTCTCGACTGCGGGAGTAGATCAATATATCATCAATAAACACGATCACAAAGGAGTCCAAATAAGTCTTGAACACTCGGTTCATCAAATCCATGAATGTTGTTGGGGTATTTGTCAACCCAAAAGACATCACTAGAAAATCATAATGCCCGTACCGAGTGCGGAAAGATGTCTTAGGGACATCAGATGCCCTAATCCCGAACTGATGGTAGCCATATCTCAAATCAATCTTCGAAGGAGTCGTGATGTCACATAGTCTCTAAAACTAGGTAAGCCTAATATTAACTGAAATAACAATAATGTTTGATAATATCGAAAAATTTTGAAATAGAAATCTCTATACTATTTACAATCTCAAAACCGGTAGTACAAGTCATAAGCCCTTCTTGGAGTAATTATACATAATGAATACATCATTATTCCTGAATAAAATGAAACAATGGAAATAAATACAACCTAAGGTGACTTCGGGGCCTGCGAACGCCCAACAGGTGCACCTTGAAGTCTCCAGCCTCACCAAACATAAGTCTCAACCAACTTGATCCGAAGAACTTGGCTCTGCACAAACAAATGTACAGAAGCGTAGCATGATCACACCACGGTGGTACCTAGTAAGTATCAAGCCTAACATCGGTAGAGTAGTGATGAGGTCAGGTCAAGACACTACCGAATATATATAACCTGCAGGATTTAACCTAAATCTAACAAGAAAGGACTAACAAAGTAATACAAATAGCAGAAGGATATAAAATTGCAAACAGTAGTAACAATAAGAGGAAAACACAAATGGCAATGAGAATTAACCAAGTAATTAAACAACAACATAGTTGGTGTCCGGATGAAGCATAAATGAGTTCAAGTAGAGAAAACAATGTTAACTCAACCAATAGAATCGTTTCTAATACACCATTTCAACAATCCAAACCCTCGTAATCTCATATCATGATCATAACTTCCAAACCTTTAACATACACAGAACATGGTGCCCATATATTTCCATCTCACTTTGCACGGTAAAGTCCACGTGCTACTCAGTACATCATATCTGTGTCACATACTAATTAAGGTGTTCAAGAGATTCCATTCATATATAGGAAAGTAATAATACAATTTCTAGACCAAGTAGGGAAATCAGTGAGAAAGATGAGTTTATTTTAGAAACCATTTGATTGAAGAAAATAACATTTTCAAATAAAATACAACACCGAATAAGCTATTGAATTTGATATAGAATTTATTAAATTTAAACGTAATAAGGATTTCCTTTTTAAGTGAAATAAAAACCTCAGACATGTTAAAGGATATTAAATTGAGAAATAAGTTGAAATAAAATATAACAACTATTAGAAATAGTAAATACCGAAATATACGGCGAGTACTAACTTAGAAGTCACACAAGGTATCATGATATTAACTCTTTTATTTTAAATTACTATATTACTAACAATTCAGCAAGGCAGGAAGAAATGACTCAACGTAGTAAATTCACTTTAAAAATCAATTTACCAAAATAATAGTATTAGGAAAAGAGCTCAGGAATGACGGCAAGGCAATAAGTAAATGAAAAGAACTCGATCCTCAGAACGCAGTGAAAACCAGAAATACAAATTATCAGTCTCGTATGAAGGAACTGAAGCCAACACAGTAAAATAGGGAATATTAAAATACAAGATATGTTGCGGCGTGCAATCCGATCCCACCATATAATATTAATATCATAAGTCACTCTTATTGCAACATATCAATTCACCCTTATTTCACCTGTTGCGGCGAGCAACCCGATCCCGCCGTACAATATCAATATCATAAACAATGAGCATAATAAGTTGCGGCACGCAAACGAATCCCACCATATAATATCAATATCATAATTCACCCTTATTTCACATGTTGCGGCGTGCAACACGATCCCACCATAATATGTTATGGCGCGTAATCTGATCCCACCATACCACCATATAATATCAATATCATAATTCACCCTTATTTCACCATATCAATTTACCCTTATTTCACCTGTTGCGGCGTGCAACCTGATCCCAGCGTACAATATCGATATCATAAATAATAAACATAATATGTTGCGGCGCGCAACCCAATCCCACCATATAATATCAATATCATAATTCACCACACCTGTTGCGGCGTACAACACGATTCCACCGTATAATATCAATATCACAATATAAATATCCTACCTTATTCCACCACCTCTCTTATTTCACCTGTTGCGGCGTTCAACCCGATCCCCCATACAATAATTTAAATCAACAACAACAATCCAATAACTAAATTTACCAGAATTTCTACAATTAAGGGTATGAGTACACAACAACAAAGAAACCACATAAAAACCCGGAGGATCACAACAACTTTACAAAACAACAAGGCCAATAAGGTACGTGGTGACTAAGTATGCCATCATAACAATAAATACAGGTAGCAGATAAGTGCAATACATAGAACAATTCAATAATTAAGCGGTAACAAGACAATAAGGAAGGCAATAATATAAACTAAGGCATATATGACCAAATAACGAGCAAGAAGTACAGTTAGCTGCTAAAAACGTCAGATAAAGCATATAAGAGTAGAGTAACAACGAGATACCGTATATTATCACAATTCAATTAAAGATATTTAAAGACACTAGACAATCTAAACCGGTCAAATACCACATATAGACCATGTACCCACTCGTCACCTTATGTGCACGACTTTCACATAACAATATAGCAAAATCAACTCAATACCCAAGGGTTGGTTCCCCCACACAAAGTTAGGAAATACACTTACCTAAAAGAAGACAAAACGATACTCTAAAATGAACTTCTTGGGTGATATGACCTCCAGACCGCTCAAATCTAACCAAAATAAATTCAAAGCACAAATAAAACTCATAAGAAACTATTCCGGATCATAAAGACTAAATATTTATCAAAACCTAAAAATCGACCCAAAAGTCGGCACCCAGACCCGCACCTCGGAACCCGACAAATTTCACAAAACCCGAACACCCATCCCGATACGAGTTCAACCATACTAAAATTATCAAATTCCGATACCATTTCATCCCTCAGATCATGAATAATTTATTTCAAAAATTTTCTTCAAAAACCTCAATTTTCCTCAACCCAAAACACAAATTAAATGATAAAAATAAATATGAAATCATGGACAGTAATAAACCCAATCGATTTGCTTGAAAAACCCACAAGGAATCGCTCAAAATCGAGATCTACAAGTCAAGATAGGTTGAAAATGGCTTAACGCTCAATTTAAGAAATATATTATGCTGTCCAAGTCTTTGTTCATCGCGAACGCGGAGGAAGAGTCGCGTTCGCAAAGAAGAAAAGTTAGGCTTACCGGAAGTTCTTCACAAACGCGAATATACGCTCGCGAACGCAGAGAAAAAAGGTCTGATGGCTCTCGACTGGCTTACATGAACGCGGGGAACAGTACGCGGATGCAAAGAAGGAAAACGCATTGCTTCTTGAACGCGCAAGATGAAACGCGCACGCGATAAAGGGAAGGGGCATGCTTACGCGTTCATGGAAAGAAGCTGTAACGACCCGGTCGGTCGTTCCGTAAGATTTACCCTGTTTCCCCCATTTCTGCATTTGCTATATATTGCTAGCCTATTTTTATTGTGTTGGGTCAGTTGGTTTGGGTCCGGAGTGGTTATGGTGAGAATTGAGGCATTTAGTCTCTTAAAGTAGCCTAATAGTTGAGAAAGTCAACTGAGAGTTGACTTATTGGTGAACAACCTCGGAATGCGGATTTTATGGCTCGGATAGCTTCGTTAGGTGATTTGGGACTTAGGAGTGTGTTCGAAATAAAGTTTTGATGTCTGGTGTGGAATTAGGCTTGAATTGGCGAAAGTTAGTTTTTGGTGATTTCCGGTCGGCAGTGGAAAATAGGCTATTGGGGTCGGAATGGATTTCTGGAAGTTGGAACAGGTTCGTAATGTCATTTTGTATATGTCTGCAAAATTGCAGGTCAATCGGAGGTGTTTTGGTTGGTTTCGGCGTAGTTGGCGAAATTTGGAAGTTTCAAAGTTCATAGGCTTGAATTTGATGTGATTTTGGTGTTGTTGCGTTGTTTTTGGTGTTTCGAAGGCTCGACTAAGTTTTAATGATGTTATGGGATATGTTGGTATGTTTAGTTTAGGTCCCGAGGGTCTCGAGTGTGTTTCGGGTTGTTAACGGACCAACTCTTGGCTTGAAAACTGGCAGTTTTTTGCTGGTGTGAGGTTCTGGTTTCCTTCTACGCGATTGCGGGAGGGTGTTTACGATCTCATAGAGTAAAAGAGCGGGGCAGGCATTTTTTTCTATGCGATCGCGTGGTTAGGATTGCGATCACATAGGTTGGTCAGGAAAGACAGTGCGATCGCGTAGAGGATTCTGAGGCGCGTGTGTGGGGTGGAGAGTTCTTCTATGTGATTGCGTGTATTGGTCTGCGATCGCATTGGTTGGTTGGTCTATGCATCGTGATCGCGTGCTTAGTGTCGCGATCGCACTGAGGAAATTTAATGGCTGGGCAGAATGTTTTAAAAGGCCATTTGTGCGAGAATAGTTCATTTTCTACCATTGTTGAACGAGTTGGGAGCACTTTTGAGAGGGTTTGAAGAGGAAATTGAAGGGAATCACTTGGAGGCAAGGTTTTGAACTTCATAATTCGTTTATATGTCATTTTCTAAGTAATTAGACCATAAAATTGTTGGAATTAAACCCAAAATTGGGGAAGAAGGGTACATGAGAATTGGAATTTTCTTTTGAGGATTTGAGTCGCGTACACAGACTACAATCAACACAGAAGACTCAAATCCTAAGGGAAAATTCCCCTACACAAGGTTAGGCAAGATAGTTACCTCAAAGACGATAACTCGGTACTCTAAAATGGACTTCTCGGGTAAAAAGCCTCCAGACGACTCAAATATAACCAAAACAACTTCAAAACATAAATAAAACACATAAGAGACTATTCCGGATCATAAAGTCTAAATCTTTTAAAAAATCCAAAAATCGACCCAAAACTCGGCCCCCAGGCCCGCACCTCGGAACCCGATAATTTTTTATAAAATTCGAACATCCATTCCAAGATGAGCCCAACCATACAAAAATTACCAAATTCCGATACCCTTTCCCCCCTTAAATCATGAAATTTCATTTTTGGGAATTTCTTCAAAAACCAACATTTTTCCCAACTAAAAACATAATTTAAATGACAAAAACAAAGACTAAATCATGGAATATATTTAGTTCTAGGTGAAGAACACTTACCCACTCGATTAGCTTGAAGATCCCCAAAAATCCGCAGTCCAAAACTCAAAATGTGAAGAAAATGGCAAACCCTCGTTTAGATGACACTGCCAGGACTTCTGCACTTGCGACCACTTAGCCGCATTTACGCAACCGCAGGTGCGCATGGACAAATCGCAGTTGCGCTCAATTTCTGCTCCTGCACCTAAAGACCTGCTCCTGCGGCGCCGCACGTGCGACCATTCCTCCGCATGTACGGAGACTGCCCAGACTAGCTCCACCCGCACCTGCGCCCACGGTCCGCAGGTTTAATTACACCAGAGCTCAGCCTTCCCCAAAACCATGGAATTCATCCGCGACTCGTCCGATACACACTCGAGGCCCTCGGGACCCCGTCCAAGTATATGAACAAGTTCCATACTCTAACACATACCTGCTCAAGGTCTCAAATCACATCAAAAAATGCCGAAGCTAAGAATCGCACCATGAATCGAGCTTATGAACTTTCAAATCTTCAAACTTCTAAACTCAGTGCCGAAACCTATCAATTCAACCCGGAATGATGCCAATTTTGCAGACAAGTCCCAATTCACATAACGGAGCTATTCCAACTCTCAGAATCGCATTCCGACCCCGATATAACAAAAGGCAACTGTGGGTAAAACATCTCCATTTTTCAAACTTCAAATTTTCCAATTTTTCGCCGAATTGCTTCAAATTACTCTACGGACCTCCGAATCCAAATTCGGACGCATTCCTAAGCTCAAAATCACCATACGAAGCTGTTGACATTATCCAAAACTTATTTTGGAGCCGTTTACATAAAAAGTCAAAATTCCGGTGAAGTTTCACCGCTTAAGCTTCCAAAACTAAAATCCTTATTCCAACTCAAGTCCGGATCATCTGGTAATTGAATCCAACCATCCACGCAGGTCGATATAAACAATGTGAAGCTGTTCAAGACTTTATGCCATCGAACGAAGCTTAAATTCTCAAAACGACCGGTCGGGTCATTACAAAGGCATCTTGTACTAGATCCGTACCCAACTACCTAATTCCCCCGGCTTGAACCACCCAACTTGCGATCGACACCTCCTACCATATAATGCCTCATAGGGAGCCATCTAAATGCTTGACTAGTAGCTGTTGTAGGCGAACTCTGCAAGGGGCAAGAACTAATCTCACTATCCTCCGAAGTCTATAACGCATGCACGGAGCATATCCTCCAAGATCTTAATAGTATGATCGGTCCGTCCGTCCGTCTGAGGATGAAACGTTGTGCTCAACTCAACCCGCGTGCCCAACTCACGTTGTACTTCCATCCAGAAGTGCGAGGTGAACTCCGTACCTCGATCAGAAAATATAGACACGGGCACACCGTGAAGGTGGACGATCTCGCGGACTTAAAACTCTACCAACCGCTCCGAAGAATAGGTAACTGCCACAGGAATGAAGTACGTTGACTTAGTCAGCCTATCAACAATGAACCAAATGGCATCGAACTTCCTCTGGATCCGTGGGAGTCCAACAACGAAATCCATAGTGATACACTCCCACTTCCACTCAGGAATTTCTATGTTCTGAAGCAAACCACCGGGTCTCTGATGCTCATACTTCACTTGCTGACAATTCAGGCACCAAGCTACATAAGAAACTATATCCTTCTTCATCCTCATCCACCAATAATGCTGCCGCAAGTCCTGATACATCTTGACATCTCCAGGATGAATAGAATACCGGGAATTGTGGGCCTCCTCAAGAATCAACTCACGAAGTCCATCCACATTAGGCACACAAACACGACCTTGCATCCTTAAAACTCCGTCATCTGCAATAGTAACATGATTGGCACCACCGTGCCACACCGTGTACCTAAGGACCAATAAATGAGGGTTGTTATACTGTCGATCTCTGATACACCCAAACAATGAAGACCGAGCGAATGTACAAGCTAAAACACGGCTGGGCTCTGAAATATCCAACCTCACAAACTGGTAGGCCAATGTCTGAACATCTTATGCAAGCAACTTCTCACCGAATGGAATGAACGCAAGGCTGCCCATACTCGTTGCCTTCCTACTCAATGCGTCTTCCACCACATTGGCCTTCCCGGGATGATACAAGATGGTGATATCATAGTCTTTCAATAGGTCTAACCACCTCCTATGCCTCAAATTGAGATGCTTTTGCTTGAATAAATACTGAAGGCTCCGATGATCCGTGAAGACCTCGCACGACACGCCATAAAGATAGTGCCTCCTAATCTTCAGCGCATGAACAATGGTTGCCAACTCTAAATCATGGACATGGTAATTCTTCTCATGAACCTTCAACTGTCGTGACTCATATGCAATCACCCTATCCTCCTGCATCAATATCGCACCGAGCCCAACACGGGACGCATCACAATATACTGTATAAGATCCTAAACCTATGGGCACCAACACCGACACTGTAGTCAAAGCAGTCTTGAGTTCTGAAAGCTCGCCTCACACTCGTCTGACCATCTGAACGGGGAATCCTTCTGGATCAACCTGGTCAACGAGGCTGGTGTTGATGAAAACCCCTCCAAAAATCAATGGTAATAGCCCGCCAAACCCAAGAAACTCCTGATCTCCGTAGCTGAAGTGGGTCTAGGCCAGTTCTGAACTGCCTCAATTTTCTTAGAATCTACCTGAATGCCCTTTGCTGATACAACATACCCCAAGAAAGCAACTAAATCAAACCAAAACTCGCTTTTTGAAAATTTAGCATACAACTAGGTGGCTCTCGAAGTTTGAAGCATAATCCTAAGATGTTTCTCATGCTCCTCTCGACTGCAGGAGTAGATCAATATATCATCAATAAACACGATCCTAAAGGAGTCCAAATAAGGCTTGAACACTCGATTCATCAAATCCATGAATGCTGCTGGGGTATTTGTCTACCCAAAAGACATCACTAGAAAATCATAATGCCCGTACCGAGCGCTGAAAGATGTCTTAGGACTATTAGGTGCCCTAATCCTGAACTGATGGTAGCCATATCTCAAATCAATCTTCGAAGGAGTCGTGATGTCACCTAGTCTCTAAAACTAGGTAAGACTAATATTAACTGAAATAACAATAATGTTTGATAATATCGAACAATTTTGAAATAGAAATCTCTATACTATTTACAATCTCAAAACCGGTAGTACAAGTCACAAGCCCTTCTTGGAGTAATTATACATAATGAATACATCATTGTTCCTGAATAAAAGGAAACAATGGAAATAAATACAACCGAAGGTGACTTCGGGGCCTGCGAACGCCCAACAGGTGCACCTTGAAGTCTCCAGCCTCACCAAACATAAGTCTCAACCAACTTGATCCGAAGAACTTGTCTCTGCACAAAAAAAATGTGCAGAAGCATGGCATGATTACACCACGGTGGTACCTAGTAAGTATCAATCCTAACCTCGGTAAAGTAGTGATAAACACGAATGGCAATGAGAATTAACCAAGTAATTAAACAACAACATAGTTGGTGTCCGGATGAAGCATAAATGAGTTCAAGTAGAGTAAACAATGTTAACTCAACCAATAGAATCGTTTCTAATACACCATTTCAACAATCCCAACCCTCGTAATCTCATATCATGATCATAACTTCCAAACCTTTAACACACACAGCACCTTGTGCCCATATATTCCATCTCACTTTGCACGGTAAAATCCACGTGCTACTCGGTACATCATATCTGTGTCACATACTAATTAAGGTGTTCAAGAGATTCCATTCATATATAGGAAAGTAATAATACAATTTCTAGACCAAGTAGGGAAATCAGTGAGAAAGATGAGTTTATTTTAGAAACCATTTGATTGAAGAAAATAACATTTTCAAATAAAATACAACACCGAATAAGCTATTGAATTTGATATAGAATTTATTAAATTTAAACGTAATAAGGATTTCCTTTTTAAGTGAAATAAAAACCTCAGACATGTTAAGGATATTAAATTGAGAAACAAATTGAAATAAAATATAACAACTATTAGAAATAATAAATACCGAAATATACGGCGAGTACTAACTTAGAAGTCACACAAGGTATCATGATATTAACTCTTTTATTTTAAATTACTATATTACTAACAACTCAGCAAGGCAGAAAGAAATGACTCAACGTAGTAAATTCACTTTAAAAATCAATTTACCAAAATAATAGTATTAGGAAAAGAGCTCAGGAATGACGGCAAGGCAATAAGTAAATGAAAAGAAATCGATCCTCAGAACTCAGTGAAAATCAGAAATACAGATTATCAGAGTCTCGTATGAAGGAACTGAAGCCAACACAGTGAAATAGGGAATACCAAAGTACAAGATATGTTGCAGCGTGCAACCCGATCCCACCATATAATCTCAATATCATAAGTCACAAAGATTGCAACATATCAATTCACCCTTATTTCACCTGTTGCGGCGAGCAACCCGATCCCGCTGTACAATATCAATATCATAAACAATGAACATAATAAGTTGCAGCGCGCAACCGAATCCCACCATATAATATCAATATCATAATTCACCCTTATTTCACCTGTTGCGGTGTGCAACACTATCCCACCATAATATGTTACGGCGCGTAACCCGATCCCACCATACCACCATATAATATCAATATCGTAATTCACCCTTATTTCACCATATCAATTTACCCTTATTTCACCTGTTGCGGCGTGAAACCTGATCCCAACGTACAATATCGATATCATAAACAATAAACATAATATGTTGCGGTGCGCAACCCAATCCCACCATATAATATCAATATCATAATTCACCCTTATTTCACCTGTTGCGGCGTGCAACACGATCACACCGTATAATATCAATATCACAATATAAATATCCTACCTTATTCCACCATCTCTCTTATTTCACCTGTTGCGGCGTGCAACCCGATACCCCATACAATAATTTAAATCAACAACAACAATCCAATAACTAAATTTACCAGAATTTCTACAATTAAGGGTATGAGTACACAACATCAAAGAAACCACATAAAAACCCGGAGGATCACAACAACTTTACAAAACAACAAGGACAATAAGGTACGTAGTGACTAAGTATGACATCATAACAATAAATATAGGTAGAGGATAAGTGCAATACATAGAACAATTCAATAATTAAGCGGTAACAAGACAATAAGGAAGGCAATAATATAAACTAAGGCATATAAGACCAAATAACGAGCAAGAAGTACAGTCAGCTGCTAAAAACGTCAGATAAAGCATATAAGAGTAGACTAACAATGATATACCGTATATTATGACAATTCAATTAAAGATATTTAAAGACACTAGACAATCTAAACCGGTCAAATACCACATATAGACCTTGTACCCACTCGTCACCTTATGTGCACGACTTTCACATAACAAGATAGCAAAATCAAATCAATTCCTAAGGGTTGGTTCCCCCCCACAAAGTTAGGAAATACACTTACCTAAAAGAAGACAAAATGATACTCTAAAATGAACTTCTTGGGTGATATGACCTCCGGACCGCTCAAATCTAACCCAAATAAATTCAAAGCACAAATAAAACTCATAAGAAACTATTCCGGATCATAAAGACTAAATCTTTATCAAAACCTAAAAATCGACCCAAAAGTCGGCACTCAGACCCGCACCTCGGAACCCGACAAATTTCAAAAAACCCGAACACCCATTCCGATACGAGTTCAACCATACTAAAATTATCAAATTCCGATACCATTTCATCCCTCAAATCATGAATTTTTATTTCAAAAATTTTCTTCAAATACCTCAATTTTCCTCAACCCGAGGCTTCCCGGAAGTGCTTCACAAAAGCGAATACACGCTCGCGAACGCAGAGAAAAAAGGTCTGATGACTCTCAACTGGCTTACACGAACGCGGGGAACAGTACTCGGATGCAAAGAAGGAAAAACGCATTGCTTCGCGAACGCGCAAGATGAAACGCGAACGCGATAAAGGGAAGGGGCATGCTTACGCGTTCATGGAAAGAAGCTGTAACGACCCGGCCGGTCGTTCCGTGAGATTTACCCCGTTTCCCCTATTTTTGCATTTGCTATATATTGCTAGCCTATTTTTATTGTGTTGGGTCAGTTGGTTTGGGTCCGGAGTGGTTATGGTGAGAATTGAGGCATTTAGTCTCTTAAAGTATCCTAATAGTTGAGAAAGTCAACTGAGAGTTGACTTATTGGTGAACGACCTCGGAATGCGGATTTTATGGCTCGGATAGCTTCGTTAGGTGATTTGGGACTTAGGAGTGTGTTCGAAATAAAGTTTTGATGTCTGGTGTGGAATTAGGCTTGAATTGGCGAAAGTTAGTTTTTGGTGATTTTCGGTCGGCAGTGGAAAATAGGCTATCGGGGTCGGAATGGAATTTCGGAAGTTGGAAGAGGTTCGTAATGTCATTTTGGATATGTCTGCAAAATTTCAGGTCAATCATAGGCTTGAATTTAATGTGATTTTGGTGTGTCGAAGGCTCGACTAAGTTTTAATGATGTTATGGGATATATTGGTATGTTTGGTTGAGGTCCCGAGGGCCTCGGGTGTGTTTCGGGTGGTTAACGGACTAATTCTTGGCTTGAAAACTGGGAAGTTTTTTGCTGGTGTGATGTTCTGGTTTCCTTCTACGCGATCGCGGGAGGGTGTTTACGATCTCATAGAGTAAAAGAGTAGGGCATGCGTTTTTTTCTATGCGATCACGTGGTTAGGATTGTGATCACATAATTTGATAGTTTTCGATTAGGTTTTGTTCCTTTGATATATATTGATGATGTTAAACTAGTTTTTGCTAGATTCACAGCAATCGAGAGCCAATTTGAGGGGCAAGAGCATTGCGGACTAGTGTTGTGGCCCCGAAGAGGTAAGTAATGGTTATAAATCTTGTCTTGAGGGTATGGAATTTCGGACTACATATTTCTCACTGATTTTAGAATGACGCACATGTCGGATGACGAGTGTGTGGCGTGTACTAATTTTTGGATTGGACTAGGTCCTCTCCGCGACAACTAATGAGTTGCATATTTTAGTCAAAACCTTATGTTAAATTATGTTTTAAAGATTGTTGAAATATTTGGGTTATGAGCCGTGTTTGGGGCCTCGTGCCAATCTGTTTAGACCCATTGGGGACTTTTTACTGCTGTTGTTACTCACTATTTGTTGATGATTTCACTCAGCCATATTGTGCTTACTGTTTTCGAAACTCAGCTTGATTTACACTACTTTGAGATTTAAAATGATGTTTTGGGTCGAGTACCGTGTTTTACTGATTCGCCCGAGGGGCCTTTTGAGTAGTTCTGCTGAGTGAGGCCGAGGGCCAGATTGTGAGGTGTTGAGTGATGGTGAGGTGCTGAGTGATATTAGCGATTGGGCTGAAAGAGCCCCTCAGGAGTCTGTACACACCCCCAGTGAGCGCATAGAGTGCCAAGTGTCGAGTGACGAGTGATTTGCGAGGCATGAGTGACTGTGAGGCATGCCCGAGGGGCTGATTATGATACATGTTTTTGCCCAAGGGGCTACTTATTATTTTACTACTTTCATTCTGAACTTATGAAATATGTTTTGCCCGAGGGGCCTCTATATGATTCATTTCATTTTCATACTAAATCTTTCGGTTGGAAGTTGTTAAAAATATGCATTCTTCAAAGGATTTTTCTGACGTTGGTTTTAAGGCATGATGATTTCGTATATCTATGTTTACATTATTGGAAATTAAGGTTGTGTATATTGTGATTGACGACATTGATTTTATGTGTATCCTTGCCGCTTAGACTTGATTTAGGCTGCACGTGACAGACTCTGCTCCTATTTCAAATGCTCTTCTTGCCGCTTATCTGGTCTCAACCTCTTCCGCCCCTACTCCATACCCGTTTTGATTAGTCGTGCCATCAAAGTCAAATTTCCATGCCCTCCTCTTCTGTGACAGCTGTTTCCTCGTCTGGGATTCCCTCAATATAGCTTAACTCCGTCAAGCCTGTACGAGTAGTGAAGAAGTATAGAGCACTTTGGTTGGTTGTTGACCAACGGAAAGCATGGGAGAAAGATGCACAAACGAAAAAGCTTCTCCACGCTCAACGAGATGCTCCAACCTCGGGATGCTTTAATCCTAACCCCACAAGGTTCCGAGATGGAGCTTAACCTGAGTCTCAACCACGACTACCATCTGCGGTCCATTTTCGTTCTCTTCCGGTCCCGGGCTACGGTCTAACGACCCCCTTGTTGTGTTGCATTTTGTGATCTTCCGCTTCAGTTTGCGTTTTTCGGATAGCCGGGACCCGATGTTGATTTCCGATTTAAATGTCAGCGTAAGGTTTGGGGCGGCCCATCTGATTAGTTAAGCTATCACTGCTGGAAACCCCAACGGTTGTTCTATAAAAAATAGAAGAGTTGGTGTGAATCGATTCTACATTGAAGAAAGAATCAAATATTCATTGATCAAATCATTCACTCCATAGTCTGATAGATCTTTTGAAGAGCTGATGCATGTGAGGGTAAGGGGAGGAAGTCTCTTTGGCACGTATGAGTAGCTGTCACGAATCGAAGTTTCAAAAGCCAAAAGAGAGATTTTCCCCCATCCAATTTTTGGGCCAATTCCCCTTTCGTACTACCAAAAAATGAGATTCTTGCCGAATCCGAGTTTGCTGCTCCAACCATAATGGATAGTGAATTTAATAGAACAAAATCCGCTATCTTATGCATATTTTTTTCATTACTACTGAGTTGGCGTACTCACATTATTCCCTGCACCCCTGTGTGTAGATTCAAGTGCAGATGCCGAGCATTAGCCATTTATTCCATGCGGAGCCGGATTGCGGGATATAGAGGTAGTTGTTCAGCGTCCGCAACATCTCTGTTTTCCCTTCTTGTTGTATAGCTTTCATTCGGAGGTTTTGTATTATAATAGTATATTTTGGTTTATTCTTCTAGATGCTCATGACTTGTTGGCTCCGGGTTTTGGGATTGGTGGCACTATTTATTGGCCTACTTTGTTTAGTTAACCCTGTATATTTATGAAATGCTTGGATTTTGAAAGAAATTATGAACATGTGGTTATTGGCTAGCCTAGTTCCACGATAGGCGTCATCACGTCCGGTTTAGGATTTGGGATCGTGATAGTTTGGTATCAGAACCTAGGTTACATAGGACTCAACGGTCATGAGCAGGTTTAGTAGAGTCTTGCGGATCGGTACGGAGACGTCTGTACTTATCTTCGAGAGGCTGCCGAACTTTTACGAAGCATTTCTATCTTGCTTGAACTCTTTCGTGCTGATCTATTGATTCTTGAAATCTGAACTTACGTTGTTTCATTCTTTCACAGATGGTGAGGACACGCCATACCGATCAGAGTGACCAGTCACCAACTAGACCAGCGATAGGTCAAAGCCGTGGTAGAGGTAGGGGGCCAGCCCGTGCAGCAGCCGGGGCAGTACCACAAGATCCCCTTATCGATCAGGATTAGGCTCCCGCCGATGGTGTTCCAGTGGGACAGGCTCAGGCACCGACAGTGCCTATGGTTATTCCGGGTCTTCAGGAGACCCTGTCTCAGATATTGACATTGTGCATCAGTTTGGCTCAGGCAATCGCCATGTCTTCTACTGCCGCCACAACTCAGATCGGGGGAGGCAATCAGACTCCAACTGCCCGGGCACCTGAGCAGGCTGCACTGGGTATTCGGGCACTGGGAGCAGCCCCAGCTCAGCCAGTTGCTCCAGTCCAGGATTATGTGGTCCCTGCTATGCCTGAGGACGAGCAGCGCAGGTTGGAGAGATTCAACAGACTTCAGCCTCCGACTTTCAGCGGTACAGATGGCAAGGATGCCCATGGGTTCTAGATAGGTGCCAGAGGATACTACGTACTGCGGGTATTTTGGAGACCAGTGGGGTCTCATTTGTTACATTTCAGTTTGCGGGTGCTTCCTTTACTTGGTGTGAGTCATTCGAGGGGCGTAGGCCGGTTGGTTCAGCACCTCTCACCTGGTAGCAGTTCTCCGTGATCTTTTTAGAGAAGTATGTTCCTCAGTCCCACAGAGAGGAGCAGTGCAGGCAGTTTAAGCAGCTGCGCCAGGGAGATTTATCAGTTACTCAGTACGAGATGAGGTTCTCCGAGTTGGCTAGGCATGCTTCTGAGATTGTCCCTACTGATAGGGAGAGGATGAGGAGGTTTGTAGATAGTCTTTCTTATCAGCTTTGTTTATTTATGACTCGGGAGAGAGTATCGGGTGATTCATTCGAGAAGGTTGTTGACATAGCTCAAGATATTGAGTCCGTTAGCCGCCAGGAGTGGGAGGAGAGGGAGGATAAGAGGCCTCGTGGTTAGGGCAGTTTCAGTGGTGCTCCTTTTAGGGGACAGTTTCAGCAGGGTAAGGGTCGTTCATTCAGGCCTCCTCAGTCAGGTCGCCCAACATATAGTGGTGCATCTTCGGGGCACGGTCCACGTGGTTCTCAGTCAGGTCGTACTTCATTTGGTGCCCTCCCAGCTCAAAGGGCAGCTCGAGCACCCCCAGTTCAGGGATCTTCTATGCATGAGTCTTCTAGTGGCCGTACGGGTAATAGGGGTTTCTATCAGTCCCCGCCTCCAGTTCCCGGGAGTTGTTTTGAGTGTGGAGAGTTCGGGCACGTGTGGAGGCAGTGTCCCTGTTGTTCCGGTGGATCTTCTCAGCAGAGGGTCCATCCCTCGACTTCAGCTCCAGTCACTTCACCACCCGCCCAGGCAGCCAGGGGTGGTGGTCAGCCAACCAGAGGCTACCCTAGAGAGGGAGGTCGAGCAGGGGGAGGTCAGGATCACATGTATGCATTTACAGCCAGGCCAGATGCCGTGATCGCAAGTATTGTCTCAGTCTATTGCTGAGATGCCTTGGTTTTATTTGATCCTGATTCTACATATTCCTATGTTTCTTCATATTTTGCCTATTTTCTGGATGTGCCCCGTGAGTCTCTAGTCACCTCTGTTCATGTGTCGACTCCGGTGGGCGATACTGTTGTTGTGGACCGTGTGTATCGGTCGTGCATGATATCTATTGGGGGTCTGGAGACCCGAGTGGACCTACTGTTACTCGGCATGGTCGATTTTGACGTGATATTGGGCATGGATTGGTTATCTCCATGCCATGTTGTTCTTGATTGTTACGCTAAGACCGTGACCTTAGCTATGTCGGGGTGTACGAGGGTTGAGTGGAGAGGTCTTCCGAGTATATGCCTAACAGGGTGATTTCCTACCTGAAGGCTCAGCGCATGGTTGAGAGAGGATGTTTATCTTATTTGGCCTTTGTGAGGGATGTCAGTGGTAAAACTCCCGCTATTGATTCAGTTTTTGTGGTCCGTGACTTTCCGGATATGTTTCCTGCAGACCTGCCAGGCATGCCACCTGACAGGGATATTGATTTTGGTATTGACTTGGTGTCAGGCACTCAGCCTATTTCTATTCCACCTTATCGTATGGCACCAGCGGAGCTAAAGGAATTGAAGGAGCAGCTTCAGGAACTCCTGGATAAGGGGTTCATTCGGCCTAGTGTGTCACCTTGGGGTGCACCGGTGTTATTCGTGAAGAAGAAGGATGGGTTTATGCATATGTGTATTGATTATCGGCAGCTGAATAGGGTTACGGTGAAGAACCGGTATTCCTTGACCCGTATTGATGATCTGTTTGACCAGCTTTAGGGAGCCAGAGTGTTTTCCAAGATTGACTTGAGATTTGGGTATCATCAGTTGAAGATTCGGGATTCTGACGTTCCGAAGACTGCTTTCAGTACCAGATATGGTCATTATGAATTCTTGGTTATGTCATTTGAGCGGACCAATGCCCCAGTTGCGTTCATGCAATTGATGAACAACGTGTTTCAGCCTTACCTTGATTCTTTCGTCATTGTGTTCATTGATGACATCCTGGTTTATTCTCGTAGCCAGGAAGAGCATGATCAGCATTTGAGAGTTGTGTTACAGAGGTTGAGGGAGGAGAAGCTTTATGCGAAATTCTCCAAGTGTGAGTTTTGGCTTGGTTCGGTAGCTTTCTTGGGGAACGTGGTGTCTAGTGAGGGTATTCAGGTTGATCCGAAGAATATAAAAGCGGTGCAGAGTTGGCCCAGACCGTCCTCAGCTACAGAATTAGGAGTTTCCTTGGTTTGACGGGATATTACCGTCACTTTTGGAGGGATTCTCTTCTATTGATTCGCCTTTGATCAGATTGATCCAGAAGGGTGCTCCATTCAGATGGTCTGATGAGTGTGTGGAGAGCTTTCAGAAGCACAAGTCAGCAATGACTACAGCTCCGGTACTAGTTTTGCCTGCTGGTTCGGGTTCTTACACAATCTATTGTGATGCTTCTAGAGTTGGTTTGGGAGCGATATTGATGCAGGATGGTAGGGTGATTGCCTACGCGTCCAGACAATTGAAGGTGCACGAGAAGAATTATCCGGTGCACGATCTTGAGTTAGCTTTCATTGTTCATGCCTTGAAGATTTGGTGGCATTATTTGTATGGAGTGCAGTGTGAGATTTTCACTGATCATCGTAGTTTGCAGTATCTACTGAGGCAGAAGGGCTTGAATTTGCATCAGAGGAGATGGTTAGAGCTTCTCAAAGATTATGACCTCACTATCTTATATCATCCAGGGAAGGCCAATGTAGTGGTCGATGCCTTGAGTCGCAGAGTAGAGAGTTTAGGGAGTCTAGCCTACCTCTAGTAGCAGAGCGACCATTAGCCCTTGATGTTCAGGCCTTGGCGGGTCAGTTGGTGAGATTGGATCTATCAGAGCCCCGCGGATGTTGGCTTGTGTAGCCTCCAGGTCTTCTCTTTACGATTAGATTAGAGCACATCAGTATGATGATCCACATTTTCTTGTTCTTCAGGACAGGGTCCGTCGCGGTGATGCCAGGGATGTGGTTATTGGTGATGATGGGTCATGAGGATGCATGGCCGGATTTGCGTGCCCAATGTAGATGGATTCGATATTTGATTCTAGCAGAGGCTCATAGTTCGCGGTATTCCATCCATCCGGGTGCCGCGAAGATGTATCAGGATTTGAGGCAACATTATTGGTGGAGGAGGATGAAGAAGGATATTGTGGAGTTTGTGGCTCGGTGTCTCAAATGTCAACAGGTCAAGTATGAGCACCAGAGACTATGTGGATTGCTTTAGAGATTTGATATTCCAGAGTGGAAGTGGGAGCGGATCACCATGGACTTCGTAGTTGGACTCCCATGGACTTCGAGGAGGTTTGATGCTATATGGGTTATTGTGGATCGGCTGACCAAGTTCTCGCACTTCATTCATGTTGGTACTACTTATTCTTCGGAGAGGTTAGCTGAGATTTATATAACGGAGATTGTCCGATGGCATGGGGTTCGAGTTTCTATCATTTTCGACAGAGGCACTCAGTTCACATTTCAGTTTTGGGGAGTCGCGCAGAGAGAGTTGGGTACTCAGGTTGAGTTGAGCACATCGCTTCACCCTCAGACCGACGGGCAGTCGGAGCGTACCATTCAGATTTTGGAGGATATGTTGTGTGGTTGTGTGATTGACTTTGGTGGTTAATGGGACCAGTTTCTTCCACTAGCGGAGTTTGCATATAATAACAGCTATCAGTCGAGTATCCAGATGGCTCCGTATGAGGCTTTATATGGTAGGAGGTGCAGGTCTCCGGTTGGTTGGTTTGAGCCGGGCGAGGCTAGGCTATTAGGCACAGACTTGGTTCAGGATGCATTGAGTAAGGCGAAGTTGATTCAGGAGCGGCTTCGCACGTCGCAGANTTTTGTACTTCAGCACGGTTCAACTCGAGGGTGATATGTCATATGAGGTAGAGCCAGTGGCTATTTTTGGTCGACAGGTCAGGAAGCTGAGGTCTAAGGATATAGTTTCAGTGAAGGTTCAGTGGAGAGGGCAGCCGGTGGAGGATGTCACCTGGGAGACCGAGCGGAAGATGCGGGACAGATATCCTCACTTATTCGAGACTTTAGGTATGTTTCTAGACCCCTTCGAGGACGAACGTTTGTTTAAGAGGGGGAGGATGTAATGACCCGGCCGGTTGTTCCGTGAGATTTATCCCATTTCCCCCATTTATGCATTTGCTATATATTGCTAGCATGTTTTTGTTGTGTTGTGTCAGTTGGTTTTGGTCCGGAGTGGTTATGGTGAGAATTGAGGCATTTAGTCTCTTAAAGTAGCCTAATAGTTGAGAAAGTCAAATGAGAGTTGACTTATTAGTGAACAACCTCGGAATGCAGATTTTATGGCTCAGATAGCTTCGTTAGGTGATTTGGGACTTAGGAGTGTGTTCGGAATGAAGTTATGATGTCCGGTGTAGAATTAGACTTGAATTGGCGAAAGTTAGTCTTTGGTGATTTCCGGTCAGCAGTGAAAAATAGGCTATCGGGGTCGGAATGGATTTCCGGAAGTTGTAACAGGTTCGTAATGTCATTTTGGATATGTCTGCAAAATTTCAGGTCAATCGAAGGTGTTTTGGTTGGTTTCGGCGTAGCTGGCGAAATTTGGAAGTTTCAAAGTTCATAGGCTTGAATTTGATGTGATTTTGGTGTTGTTGCGTTGTTTTTGGTGTTTCGAAGGCTCGACTAAGTTTTAATTATGTTATGGGATATGTTGGTATGTTTGGTTGAGGTCCCGAGGGTCTCGAGTGTGTTTCGGGTGGTTAACGAACCAACTCTTGGCTTGAAAACTGGGCAGATTTTTGCTGGTGTGAGGTTCTGGTTTCCTTCTACGCGATTGCGGGAGGGTGTTTACAATCTCATAGAGTAAAAGAGTGGGGCAGGCATTTTTTTCTATGCGATCGCGTGGTTAGGATTGCGATCACATAGGTTGGTCAGGAAAGGCAGTGCAATCGCGTGGGTGTTTATGCGATCGCATAGAGGATTCTGAGGCGCGTGTGTGAGGTGGAGAGTTGTTCTATGCGACCGCGTGTATTGGTATGCGATCGCATTGGTTGGCTGGATCGCACTGAGGAAAATTTAATGGCTGGGCAGAATGTTTTAAAATGCGATTTGTGCGAGAATAGTTCATTTTCCACCATTGTTGAACGAGTTGGGAGCACTTTTGAGAGGGTTTGAAGAGGAAATTGAAGGGACTCACTTAGAGGTAAGGTTTTGAACTTCATAACTCGTTTATATGTCATTTTCTAAGTAATTAAACCATAAAATTGTTGGAATTAAACCCAAAATTGGGGAAGAAGGGTGCATGAGAATTGGATTTTTCTTTTCAGGATTTGAGTGGGCAATTATGGTCCGACTTTAGTGTTCTTGGTATGTATAGAATCGTGGGAGAACGAGGATTCTAGTGATGTAAAAGTTATCGAATTTCGAGACATGGTCTCGGGGCTCAAGTTTGGCCGAATTTCGAGATTCTTGTATAATTTGATAGTTTTCGATTGGGTTGTGTTCCTTTGATATATATTGATGATGTTAAACTGGTTTTGGCTAGATTTGGAGCAATCAGGAGCCAATTTGAGGGGCAAGAGCATTGCAGACTAGTTTTGTGGCCCGGTAGAGGTAAGTAATAGTTATAAATCTTGTTCTGAGGGTATGGAACCCCGGACTACATATTTCTCACTAATTTTAGAATGACGCACATGTCGGATGACGAGTGTGTGGAGTGTACTGATTTTTGGATTGGAATAAGTCCTCTCCACGGCAACTAATGAGTCGTATATTTTACTCAAAACCTTATGTTAAATTGTGTTCTAAAGATTGTTGAAGTATTTGGGCTATGAGCCGTGTTTGGGGCCTCGTGCCGATCTGTTTAGACCCCTTTGAGGCTTTTTAATGCTGTTTTTCCTCACTATTTGTTGATGATTTTACTCAGCCACATTGTGCTTACTGTTTTCGAAACTCAGCCTAATTTACATTACTTTGAGATTTAAAATGATGATTTGGGTCGACTACCCTATTTTACTGATTCGCCAGAGGGGCCTTTTGAGTGGTTCTACTGAGTGAGGCCGAGGGCCTGATTGTGAGGTGCTGAGTGATGGTGAAGTGTTGAGTGATATTAGCGCTTGGGCTGAAGGAGCCCCTCCGAAGTATGTACACACCCCAGTGAGCGTAGAGAGTGCCGAGTGACGAGTGATTTGGGAGGCATGAGTGACTGTGAGGTGCTGAGTGACTGATTATGAGTGACTGTGAGGCATGCCCGAGGGGCTGATTATGATACATGTTTTTGCCTGAGGGGCTACTTATTATTTTACTACTTTCATTCTGAACTTATGAAATATATTTTTTCCGAGGGTCCTCTATATGATTCATTTCATTTTCATACTAAATCTTTCGGTTGGAAGTTGTTAAAAATATGCATTCTTCAAAAGATTTTTCTGAAGTTGGTTTTAAGGCATGATGATTTCGTATATCTATGTTTACACTTTGGAAAGTAAGGCTGTGTATATTGTGATTTGATGGCATTGATTTTATGTGTTTCGTTGCCGCTTAGACTTGATTTATTTTCACAACTACTGAGTTGGCGTACTCACATTTCTCTCTGCACCCATGTGTGCAGATTCAGGTGCAGATACCGAGCACTAGCCATTTATTTCGCGCGGAGCCGGATTGCGGGATATAGAGGTAGTTGTTCAGCATTCGCAGCATATCTGTTTTCCCTTCTTGTTGTATCTAGCTTTCATTCGGAGGTTTTGTATTATAATAGTATATTTTGGCTTATTCTTCTAGATGCTTATGCCTTGTTGGATCTGGGTTTTGGGATTGGTGGCACTGTTTATTGGCCTACTTAGTTTAGTAAACCCTGTATATTTATGAAATGCTTGGATTTTGAAATAAATTTTGAACATGTGGTTATTGCCTAGCCTAGTTCCACGATAGGCGCCATCACGGTCAGTGTAGGATTTGGGGTCGTGACAGAAGCATGCGAACGCGAAGTAAAAATGTTCCCGCCTCCAAGATTACTCTTCGCGAATGTGAAAGAGCTGATGCGAACGCAAAGGAAAAACCAGATTACAGGTTCAGGAGTCCAAAAATAGGAGGAAATGACCGGTAGCCCATCCGGAATACACCCGAGAGCCCTGGGACGAGGTCTCAAATCACATCAAACAATGTCGAAATCATGAATCGAACTTATGAACTTTCAATTCTTCCAACTTCTAAAACCCGTGCCGAAATCTATCAAATCAACCCACAATGATGCTATTTGCGGACAAGTCCCAAATGACATAATGGAGTTGTTCCAACTCTCAGAATCACATCCTGACCCCTTATATTACCAAAGTCAATTCTTGGTCAAACCTGTCAACTTTTCAAAACTTTAACTTTCCAATTTTCGCTAAAATGCTTCAAATTACCCCCACGGACCTCCAAATTCAAATTCGGATGCACGCCTAAGTCAAAAATGACCACCCGAGCCTATTGGAACCATCAAAACCCCAATCCAAGGTCTAATACTCAAAGGTCAAACCTTGGTCAATTCTTTCAACTTTGAGCTTCTCAAATGAGAGTCACTTCTAAAAATCCTTTCCGAATTTTCTCAAAAACCCAAACTGATGATGCACGCAAGTCAAATACACTGTGTGAAGCTACTCGTGACCTCAAACTACAGATCCAGGCGCAATTGCTCAAACGATCAGTCGGATCGTTACAGTATTCATGCAGGGACCTAGGTGAGCTGCATTTTATTTGTCGCCCCGCAGCCAGCAAAATCTCCTATAGAGTATTTAAATCTTTTCTTTCCAATTTGTATTCCGGACTGTTGCTGTATTTTATTTTATATTCCTAGTTAATGCTCATGCAGTTGTGACACCGAGTTTTGGGATGATTATGGGATTGTTTTGCATTGAAATGGTTAAAAGTATCATTATTCACTCTGTATATTCCATCTTTTACTATTTAATTGAAGGAAACATGATTTCAAAAATACTAAAATAAAAACCAAATTAAGTATTTATTTTTTTGGCTTGCCCGACCGCGGTGTCCGGCGCCATCACGACCTTTAATGGATTTTGGCTTGTGACAACATGGTATAAGAGCGCTAGGTTCACTTATGTCTCACGAGTCATGAGCAAGTCTAATAGAGTCTTGCGGATCAGTATGGACACGTCCGTATTTATCTTCAAGAGGCTACAAGGCTGTTAGGAGAACTTTCCTTCTTTATTCCTCATCGTGCAAATTGATCCTATTGAGGTTTGTACCTTTATTTCTTTCCTATTCAATATTATGTGACGTGAAACGCTTGTTATGGATTGGGAATCGAGGAATTGTAATGACACTATAGATATGGTGCAGGATGTTTCTACTGCGTAATTGATTGGGCTATTATCGTCGCCCAGCGGAAGGCCATCCTGTCATTTCAGCTTAGCATCAGTGTTATCTAAGGTTTTCAGATTTGGCCTTGATTGTTGACGATTTGTGCGCTGACGTCGCACAGTGTTTGTGGGAAGGTAGGATGTTTGTCTAAGTGTCGAGTCAGTGAATGACCTGAAAAAAGGTTTTACTCAGTGCATGATTTAGAGATTCAGTATTTTATTTCTGGCAGAGGAAAGGCAATCGGACTAGGAATGTTCAGATTTGGGTTGATGGAGTGATGAGACTTGGTATTTTTTAGCATGGTGGAATTTTCATTTGTGATGTGGTGTCGTTGTCCTTGATGAATGTGCTAAGTTCTCCGATGTTATGGTTTTCTTCAATTCGCCTTCAGGGCGGGGTGTTATGAAATGGTGGCAGGGAAGCAATTATCAGTAAATCACGGTGTGCAGTTGTTCAGAATCGAATCGGTGTTCCTAATATTGATGGATCTAGAAAGATGATATTCTATGAGGTTTAGAGTTGGTAGCGACTCATTTTTCGGGCGTTACAGAGATGGATTTGGAATTTGGGCCACAATTGAGCAGCAAAGGACGAGGAAGGACATGTGGGAGGTATTTTTCGGTGATTAAGTTGCTAAAGGTAAAGTGTGAAAAGTAGAAGCCGAAGAGTTGCTTAAAGGAGGGGGTTAAACCAAAGTGGGAGAGTGGAAAAGTAGCATATGGGTTCTGCTGTAGAGTAGCCACACGCCTTGAGGTAAGAATAGAGCAATTTGGGAATCGTGATGGGTAGTGACTTCCATGGATTTTATTTGGATGCAACATGACTTCGAGGTTGGAATGCGTTGTCGTACTTTTAGCTGATGTCAATGGGGAAAAGGAACCTCAGTGGGTCCCAGGGTTATGTAATTGTAGCCTCAAACTAAGTGGGAGAGCCCCATTGTCTATGATTGGATTGTGCGGTTGTCTGCGGGTGCGATTTCTGGTTATCGGTGGATTATTACGACTAAGGGAATAAAACATCAGCGGTAATTTGAGCAAAGGATTTGAGGAATGTGTGTTGTATTTAGATTTATCAGTTCATGTTCAGGTTTTGGGAAAACTTACAGTCTATGCTTTGTGTGGATGTGATGTATAAGGAAAATAATTCAGCCGGTTGCTCTTGGAGAAGGTGTTCATGTGTTAGTAGGGCCTTGGAGTTTGGTTAAATACAAGGACAAGTCAGAGTGAGCGACTCTCAACAAAGGTCTTAGTAGGTTCGAAATTAAAGTGCGGCGCCTAGGGATTTCGAGTTCATGGTATGGATAAGTATCGAGCTTTGCAGTGAATTATAAAAGGGGCTTGGAGTGTTCTATGTTATTAGCGGTCCGCGGTGTAGCATTGGAGGAATGGGAGAAAAATAACTTCGGGTTCATAGAGGAATTTCCAGAATGGGGGTACCAGTTGAGATGCGAATATGCACAAAAGGAGGGTATGGGATGGTTCGTGGGTTTTAGAGACAACATGGTCTCGTGAAATAAGGTTACTCAGGATGAGTGCGGATTTGGGGTTGTTATATGTTAAATAGAGCTATTAATATTTCTAAGGCAAGTCCGGAGTAAATTAGAAGAAGTTGGGTTGGTTAGAAATGGTTGAATTGGTGTGATGGTGGCAATGATCAGTTCCTATAATGTTTTAAGTTATACATCTAAATTGTGGCGGTACGTGCAGGGCTTGACGGCCGTCGTAATTGATCTTTATATGGAGGCATTCGAGTATTATGGCCTGTTATGCGTAGATGGATCCCGGAACAATTATGGTGGTTTAGACCAGTACTCGAGGTTTGTATTTTTTGCAGTTATGGGAGTTCAGTCAGGTGTTGCAATGGTTCTCCTGAAATGAGTTAAGTGAAGGGTTTCTACATGCTGGGGTGTTCATTCTATTAGTGGTTCAGGAGCTATGATGGAATTCCTTTATTCTCGCGTATTGGCATGCTAAGTGCAGTGAGAAACATGGGAATCGGAAGTTGAGGATCAAGGTTGCGGTTCGGTGTAGGCAAGAATGTTACGAGCTTGGATGAGAAGGAAAGGATTCAGATTTCAAAGTAAGTTGGTATTGTC
The DNA here is from genome assembly GCA_005239505.1 of Nicotiana paniculata. Lineage (NCBI taxonomy): Eukaryota > Viridiplantae > Streptophyta > Magnoliopsida > Solanales > Solanaceae > Nicotiana > Nicotiana paniculata. The sequence goes on along the minus strand of ML313003.1, from coordinate 99,132 downwards.
TTCAGCGTTATCTGAGATTAGTTTCATGTGTAAGAGGCTTTGTGTACTAATTAAGGATCTTGATTTGCTTTACAAGATTAGGAGGGCCGGTGTTATGGGTGTGCAGACTTGTTACCTGGTGCGAAAGGTCGTGGGAGTGTATCCCACAGGAAGATTGTAGAGGTGTGACATGTAGTCACTTGATTGACTGAAGATTGAAACCAAGTATGGAGATTATGGTACTATCTCTAATGTGAGAGTTTAGGCCTTGAAGATGCTCTATTCATTTGGTTAGGAACTGTGAATGTTTGTGCTGGATTGACAGATGTTCTTGTGTGTCATGGGAAAAAGGGTTAGTGTGGATCCTTGAAAGGTTATTAGCCTAGTGTGGTACAGTTAGAATCAGCTTGAGGTTCGTGGTGGATCTAAATTTGAATATCAGTTTTATATCAAGTCGGATGTGTTCATTTAACTTAGCATGTTTACGGAGGATTCTTCGGGCCATGGATATTATTTTTGTCATCATCTATTCTGTGTAATCTATATTATGCCAGATGGGTTGTGAGATGGTTTGATTATTCGCACTCGTATTGAGATCCCTTGTAATTTTTGGTGTGGTGAGAGCAGAATGGATCTCGATATACATGTCATTTATTGCACCATGGTTGTTCTTGAGTTTCATAGCATATGACGTTGTCCGTCTCCCCAGGATTTGTATTATGCACTTCGCGTGCTTGTGGTCGATATTAAGGTATTTTGTAGTTATGAGCACTTTAGCTCAGTAAGTATTTTCTTATAGATTATTATGTATGGATTGGGTGGAACGCCACAACGGTATCATGGTTGGATCGGGTTGCATGCTGCAACAGTGTTATGTTGAGTACAGTATCCCATATCTTCTATGGTGTGTTTTGCTTCTCGTTTTCTGGGTTGAGTACTTCTTTCTAGAGTTCGTTCCTTATGTATCACATTCGAGTTTGTAGCTTCTTAGCACATTGTGGCATTATATGAGACTTTGGTAGCGTCTGAGGTGGCTTATCGCCTGAGCAGCTTGTACTAGGTGAGGCGAGATTATTGGACCTAGGATGAGTGTGATCAGATTCATATGAGGCACATTAAAGAGCAAATATCTATAATCAGTCCAAAATGAGGTAATGGTTCTTGTCGGGAGGAGAGAATCCATGAGTTGTGATTCTGCAGGTGGTTACGGGTTTCTACACATCTCTTCTATCGTGGCAATATTGTGAGGGATTAAACGGGACTTATATGCTTCATGACGTGTGTTGTGGGCATCAAATTCCTGGGATTTCGGCTATTGTTGTCAGGGGATGTCATTATGGTCATGTGAATATGCGGTTCATGGTGTGAGTTCGGTAAGAGTATACAATCATGTATTGGTACATCGTGTAGTGATGGATACGATGTTCGTATGTTGGAAACAGACCTGGAAGAGGATTTCAGGTGTTGGAATTTGGTTTTGAGGTTTATTCGACTTGAAAAGGGAGGATATTCAGGTTTGCTCAAGCTAATGTGCTCAACTGGGTTGTGGTAGTAAGAGTAGGTGCACGATGTGTTAAACAGTGATTTTGGACAACTCCGGAGTAGTTCTTAGCACGTTCGAGGATGAACATATGTTTAAGTGGTAGAGAATGTAATGACCTGATCAGTCGTTTTGATCTCTAGAGCTTCGTTCGGCGGTTTGAGGCATTGAGTAGCTTCACTCCAGGTATTATGATTTGTACGTGTGGTCGGAATTGAATTTCGGGAAGTTCGGAGTTGATTTCGAAAGAGAATTCTAAGTTTTCGCCTTAAGTTGGAAGAATTGACTAAAGTGTGATTTTTTAATAAACGACCTCAGAATCGGGATTTGAAGGTTCCAACAGGTTCGTATGATGATTTCGGACTTGGGCGTATGTCTGGATCGGGTTTCGGGTGACCCAGGAGCATTTCGGCGCCTATTGTGGAGGTTGAAAATTTGGAAGAATTTCATAAATATGGGTTGAGGTGTATCTCACTGTCATTGATGCCCGCTTGGAATTCCGAGTCTGGGAATAGCTCGGTAAGGTGATTATGGTATTGGGAGTGCGTCCGGGTGTGGATTTGGAGGTCCGTAGGTCATTTCGGGGTCATTTGTCGAAAGATAGAAATTTGAAGGGTTTTCAGAAGTTTGACGAGTGGAATTTTTGATATCGAGGTCGGATTCCGATTCCGAAAGTTAGAGTAGGTCCACAATATCGAATGTGACTTGTGTGCAAAATTTGAGGTCAGTCGAACCTGATTTGATATGTTTCGGCATCGAATGTAGAAGTTTGAAGTTCTAAAGTTCATTAAGCTTGAATTGGGGGTGCGATTCATGATTTTGATGTTGTTTGATGTGATTTGAGACCTCGAGTAGGTCTGTGTTATGTTATGGGATTGGTTTGAGTGATTGGACGGGGTCCCGAGGGCCTCGGATGTATTTCGGGATGGTTTCAGATCATTTCGGGCTGTTTTGGAACTACTGTGCTGGTGTCTAGTTTCCTCCTTCGCGAATGCAAAGGGAGTCCCGTGTTTGCGAAGAAAGACTTTGAGGCAGCTGATATTTCGCCTTCGCGTACGCGGAGGGCAGGGAAGTTAGCCTTCGTGAATGCGAAGAGGGAAATGCGAACGCGAAGGGCTGGGCAGCTAGCCTTCACGAACGCGCTTAGAAGGTCGCAAACGCAAAGATAAATTCTGGGCGTGAGGTTGTTGAGCTTCGAACACTAGGGCTGTGCCGCGAACGCGAAGAAGGGCCTGGCCTGGGCAGATTGTTTTAAGGACGAGATTTGGCCATTTTCCCTCTATTTGTCATTTGGTTGGGCGATTTTTAGAGCTCTTGGAAGAGAGATTTTCGTCATCTATGTCAAGGTAAGTGATTTCCACTTATTGCAAGTTAAATACTTGGATTATATATGGATTTAGACATGAAAATATGCAGAAATTTGGGATTTTGAGGGAAAACCTAAAAATTTATATTTTTGAATTTTGACCACGAATTTGGGCATGAAATTGAGAACAAATCATATATTGAGTTCATGATGTTATCGGTAGTGTTTGTTTTTGAAAATTTCAATAATCTGGGCACATGGGCCCGGGGGAATTCTAGGAATTCTTCACATTGGGGTGGAAATTCACTTTGATATAGGATGTGAACCCGTGAACATATATTGACTATTTTATATACATTTGACTAGCTTCAGGTCATTTGCCACCGAGTTGAGGATTGAAAGTACAATTTTGGACTGGGAAATGAGATTCGAGGTTAGTCTGCTATCTAACTCTGTGAAGGGAAAATTACTCCTAGGTATTGCATATTGATGTATACTACTTGTTGTGGGGGACACGTATGCGCGACGTGACATGAGCCCGTACATAGCTACATTCATGTTATTGTCTGGGTAGACTTAGGTTCACATCATGCTATAGATATACTATTTGAGCAGTCTCTCACCTATTAAATTCCTCTGTTTTATATTTCTACTTGAGACTAAACTTGCTCTCGTAGAGACTTCACGAGTTCACAATTAGTCACCGAATAACTTTACTCCTCTTACGGTATGTTTCCGTGATATGTATATATATACTTCATTGAAATGTTTTTATTAATGAAATTACAACTCACATGTTTATTCGTGAGTGGGATCAAGGACCCGTCAAAGTTTCTTATTCTATTGGGATCAGACCGTTCGCCTCGGCATGACTATGTATTACCACTCTTATGGGATCGGGCTGTTCAACTCGGTAGGATTGTGTATTTTTTACTCTTATGGGATCGGGTCGTTTGCCTCGGCAAGATTTATGTACCACACTCTCATGGGAGCGGGTCATTCGCCTCAACAGTTTATCATATCTATTTATGGTTTGTGTTGTTCGACCCTCGGTAGTGCACAATTTAATTATTATGTTGGATCGGACCGTACACCTCCGCATTTCCTATATCATATCCTCATGAAATCGTGCGTAAAACTTGGCAAGAAGCCAGTGTATCTGTGAGTTTTCCGGATTTGAATTATGGTAAGCTACCTGATGAGATCCACTATATTTATATGTATATTCTCCGGTTAAGGAGGGAATTTCTAATGGAGAGCCTGAGTTCCTCGTGAAGAGGGGGAATTTGTACCACGTGATTTGTACTTGTTTGTTTCATTTATTTGCTCCGCCCCACACTTACTTACCTCTTTATTGTATCTGATGTTATTGGACCACTAGTGAGTGTCGATGTCGACCCCTCGTCACTATTCCTCCGGGGTTAGGCTAGATACTTATTGGGTACACGTTTCTTACGTACTCATACTACACTTGTTGCATATTTTTGTGCAGGTACATATATGTCTAGAGGCCTCGTGAGAGCAGAGGCGTGTATTCATGCGGGGACCTAGGTTAGTTACATTCCATTTGTCGACCCACAGCCAGCAGAGTCTCCTTCAGAGTATTTACATCTTTCCTGTCTAATTTGCATTCCGGACAATTGATGTATTTTATTTTATATTCCTAGTTAATTCTCATGCACTTGTGACACCGGGTTTTGGGATGATTATGAAATTGTTTTGTATTAAAATGGTTAAAAGTATCATTCACTCTGTATATTCCATCCTTTACTATTTAATTGAAGGAAACATGATTTCAAAAATACAAAAATAAAAATCAAATTAAGTATTTATTTTTTAAGCTTGCCTGACCACGGTGTCCAGTGCCATCACGACCTTTAATGGATTTTGGATCGTGACGTTAGCTTTATTTTTCTACTATTTGGACTTTAAATTAACTAAAACATCTCGCTATATTCTTTTGTTTTTATATTAAATTATTTGTTGTAAAATAAAATTCAACATTAATTATTCATAAACTTGATATTGTCATTATCAATTTTTAGGAGGTACATAGAGCCAGCCGTTTCATCCCAATATTCTAGAAGACCAAAAGTTTCGATTTTTAATTTGTGTCATTTTGATAAATCTTTAGAAAATCATAACTAAAGTATTTATGTGCTTTATTTTTAGTAGTAGGTAACAATAATTTGTATAAAATATCCCAACATAAGTCCTTTAAACCTACAATAAGGCATCTGAAAATTTATCGTCTTTAAGAACATTCTTTTAAATTATATTATGTAACTCAAATCAATTGTCTAATAGTATTTTGCAATTTTTTAAAAAAAAAATTATATATTCATTGACATGGTTACACGTGCAAAATGCATACTTTAAGACCAGTACTATGTTAAAAGCACGAATGCCCTTAAAGAAATATCGTTCGCTTTTTTTACCCTTTAACAATAAATTTCACATTGGATAAAATTATAAATTTAAATTATTTTCCTAATATTTAGGACTTTTAGATTAAAATTTTGACTATTAAATATTTTCTTTATATGAACTATGTATACACCTAATTTTTAGGAATTTTAAACCTTCAATGGAAAATCATAAAAAATATTTTGTACTAATTCGCAAGACGTCAATTGCAACACTAATGCCTATTCCAATTTGAAATGCTATCTTTTAATAAAATAAATATAACAGTTAACGAACATTCTATGTTTCCTACTTTATCAATATAGCTCAACTACAAACTGTATATAATTAGGACTTCAATAACTCTCATAATGTAAAATATAAAATTTATAATGCTTTCTGACTGAATTATTTGAATAGGACTAGAATTGTAAAAATAAATTCATCTAAAACGTATTTTTTATTTTCGTTTCGTTTATCTTTTATCAGAATATATTTAAATTAAGAACCAAATATTCTTAATGATACGACTTCACGAGTACAAATTAGTTAAAAAATATAAGTAATACTAAGCAATATCTATTAACACAAAACAGTAAAAAAAAAAAAAAAAAAATCTAAGGCTATAATTGGAAAATGACCATTGATACATATAAAATATGAAAGTCAAAAATAAATACAACAAAATATAAATCATAAAACTAAATTTTCTATAAATAAAAAAAGCAAAGTATCTTTTTATTTGTTTTCCTTAAAAATGTTTTTAGAAAGTATGTTGAAATTACAAACAATCATTAAAAAATTTATTTAGAAAAATAAACAAGCAAAGTATTCTTGTGAAATTGAAGTAATAAAATTATAAGTTAAAATAAACCTTTACTTAAATATGTTGAAAGATGATCGGAGACTTTTATGTAGCAATTTCTTTTATTGAGTTATGTTTAGGAACTTATGTTTCGAATTTATAGTACAAAATAACTTTGTTATTATTTATGTGATTTTCTGTAACGATTCGATTGGTTGTTTTGAGCAAATGCGTCCGGCTTGGCAGTTTGAGGTCACGAGTAGCTTCACACAGTGTATTATGACTTGCATGCATCGTCGGTCCAAATTTTTGAGAGGTTCAGAAAGGATTTTAGGAGTGACTCTCATTTGAGAAGTCCGAAGTTGAAGGAATTGACCCAAGGTTTAACTTTTGAGTATTAGACCTCGGATCGGAGTTTCGACGGCCCGAATGGTGATTTTGGACTTGGCGTACATCCGGAATTTCATTTGGAGGTTTCTAAAAGGTTTTGGCATCATTTGGCGGAAGTTGGCAATTTAAAGATTTAGAAATTTCCTAAGTTTGACTATGGTTTGACTTTAAGGCTATCAGGTTCGGATTGTGCTTTCAGAACTTGGAATATATTTGTTTCGTCATTTGGAACTTGCCTGAAAATTTTGGTATCATTTGGAGTTTATTTGATATGGTTCAGACGCTCGGTTACGATTCTAGAAGTTCTTGAAGTTAATGTGATTTTCATGTGTTTTGGCGTCCGATTCATGATTTTAGAGGTTATTTTGTTGTTGCGATTGCGCGAGAAAGTTCGTGTTATATTTTCAGACTTGTGAGGGTGTTTGGTTTAGATCCCCGAGGGCTCGGATGAGTTTTATACGCGTTTCGCAGTGTTGGAAGAAGGTTCAACTGTGCTGGTGTTTATGTTCTCGCATTTGCCATGACCGCATATGCGAGATCATTCTCGCATTTGCGAAGATGGGGTGGGGCAGGGGAGTTCGCATTTGTGAACCACTTTATCGCATTTGCGATTGGCATCTCCGCATTTGCGACACAAATTATCGTTTTTGCGAAAAACACTTAGCTCGCGTTTGCGAGTCTTATGTTGCATTTGCGACTCTGACAGAGCTGGCCAGCCTTCGCATTTGCGATACCTTTGTCGCATTTGTGATTCTGATGTCGCAAATGTGACATCTAAGGCTGGGATTAAGATTCCTATTTAGGGACTTAGCTTCATTTTATCATATTTTGAACCCTAGGTCCGAGAGTGGGTGATTCTGAGAAAGGAATTTCATCTACCATCATTGGGTAAGTACCTATAACCAATTTTCTATCATATTTTGTGATTATATCTTAGGTTTAACATCAAATTCATGTGCATCTAAAGGAAAATTTGGGAAAAAATTGTAAAATGTTTCAAAATGTAAAATGATGATTTGAAGAGCGAATTAGTATCGGAACTTGATAATTTTGGTATGGTTGAACTTGCATCGGTATGGGTGCTCGGGTTTTATAAATTTTATCGGGTTCCGAGGTGCGGGCCCGGGGGGAGGGGGGTTGACTTTTGTTGACTTTTTGTAAATTGTATAAAGATCATAGCTTTGTTAATTGAAGTTATTTTCTCTTGTATTGTTTGATGTATTTAAGTCGTCTTTGGCTAGATTAAGTCGAGCGGAGGTGAATTTATAAAGGAAAAGCTAATTTGAGTATTGATTTGGCCGAATCAAGATAAGTGTCTTGCCTAACTTTGTGCGTGGGAAAGTATCTCTAAGGAACTGAGTAAATTGTGCTATCTTGTTATGTGAAATCCGTGTACGCAAGGTGACGAGTGGGTACCCGATTTATATGTGATATTTGACCGGTATAGATTGTCTAATGTCTTTCCATGCTTTTAATTGAATTATCATTACATGTGGTATCTCGTTGTTAGTCTATTCTTATATGCCTTATTTGACGCTTCTAGCACCTATTGTACTCCTTGCTCGTTACTTGGCCTTAATTTGTGAACAACTTGTGTTTACAAATTCCCTTCCATTATCTGACCTCAGCATCTTAACAGATTTCCCAAACTGAGTCTGCACCATTCTAAAGAAGTTTCTTAATACCACAATCACATCACTTTAAAATTTCAGTAAGTACAACCAAGTAATTCAAGAGTGATCGTCTAATATTGTCAGAAACATCTTATTTCCATCAAAAGTTTGTACATTGTAAGAACCCCATACATCTATATATAGCGAATAAAAAATCTCAGAAGTTCTGCTTGTACTCTTACTAAATGGCAGTCTAACATGTCTTGCTAATGGACAAATCAAATACAACTCTCAATTATAGTACTACATTGTTCTTGTGACATTCCTAATATCTGTTTTATTGCTCCAACTGAAGCATGCCCCAATCTTCTATGACAAAGTTCTATATCCACCTTTTCTTTTATTGTACTCAGCCCTTTATTAGTAACTGTGCTCCTTCCAGCAAAAATTTGAGGAAACAAGTAGAGGTCACCTCTTTTTTTACCAATCCCTATCACCTTCCCACTATAAAGGTCCTGGAACATACAAAAATATGGAAAGAAGGTAACTGAACATTGCAATGCCTTTGTGAGTCTAGAGACAAATAACTAGTTGTAGTTTAAATTTGGTATGTATAGAACATTATCTATAATGTCTCTACCAGTGAAATTGCATGAGCCAACATGTATGACAACAATAGTTCCTCCATTTGGTAAATGCACTATTTGTTGTTCTTGAACTTCTAGTTTAGTTTTACTATCTAGCAAATTCAAATATGTAACCATATGATTTGTTGCTCCTGAGTCAACAATCCATTCTTTCTTATGTGAATCTACTAGAAAGGCATTAACAGTACCTGCCATGTTTGCTGATGGTTCACCAGTGCTATTGTTGTCCTGTTTCAGCAGCTTCAGGATTTGAGAGTACTGTTCATGTGTAAAGTAAGGACATGTCATGTGTTCTGCTTTTTAATCATCACCATTGTTTTGAATTGATTCCTCTCAATTGTGCTTTTTAAAATCTCCAATGGTGGCATTGTGAGCTCCATTGAATGTTGGTTTCTTCTTATGCTTAAAATCAGTTGTATGCCCTATCATTTTGAAGCAGCCTTCACGAGTATGACCTTAAGTTTACAGTAGTCACACTGCACATTATAGTTTTTCTTAGGTCTTTGAGGAAATCCTCCTTTTTACATCATCAATGCCGTAATGTCTCCACTTTCACCTGCTGATACATTATTTGACATGCTCCTTTGACTCTTCCTTTCCATTAATATGGAATAAGCCTTGTTAATGGTAGGTACTGGTACTATCATACGTAGTTGACTCCTAGATTGCTCATATGATTCATTAAGTCCCATCAGAAATTGCAATGGCCCAAAAATGTCACAAATTCTCGGGATTTCGCACAATCACAGCCTAGAATTGGAGCTAAATTATCAAATTCAGCTCATAACAGCCTCTACTTGGAGAAGTAAGCAGAAGTAGTGTTTGTTCCTTGGTTGATTGTATTAATCTCCTTGTGAATCTGAAAAATCCTCGAGCAATCAATTTTGTCAAGATGCTCCTTCAAATCTCCCCACAGAAATGCAGTATTTGTCGAGTATACAATCCCACTGTAAAATTCCTTAGAAACACAGTTCATCATCCACGATAAAACGATCACATTACATCTCTCCCATAGATCGACTACATTTGGACCGTAATTCCCCCTCTTACAGGTGCCATCTGTGAACCCTAGCTTGTTTCTTCCTAGGGTTGCAATTCGCATAGCCCGACTCCAGAAGTAATTTTCCGGTCCGCTCAATTGTAGAGAGATCAACACAGTTCCAGATGTATCTGTTGCATGCAGATACAATGGATGATTGTGACTGAGTTTTTCCGGCTCTGTATCGTCAATCGCCATAGCTGAGCTTCACCAAAAACTCAAACTGGATAATTTTGTGGATCGTGATCTGAACAGCTATACTAACAGTTGTTATGCTCTGATACCATGTTAAATTCCATGAGTTCCAGCTCTGTGATCTAGAATATACGATGAGCCAGAGAGAATGAAAAAGGAGATGAATGAAGAAACAGGGGAAATGAGAGCTTGTTCTGTAATTGGACTGAGAATTTTGGAAAATGAAAGCACGTGTATTTTCATTCCACTAATATCCAATTGTCATGTAACTAACCAACCACTAACAATAATTAATCCGTCTAACTAAAATTAGTTAACTAACTATTACAATCATCTAGCCTCAAGTTATACCAGTCTCAACATTTACCACTATCCGCCACCAACGACATATATCAGACAACTCTATCTACCAAGAGTTGAAAAGGAAAATTCACCTAGAGTTTGAAAATTCACTAGAATTTTTGTCTCCGTCAAGATTTGAACCTAAAACCTTAAATTCTCAACTCACTGCATCGACCATTAGACCACAACCCGAGTGCTTTTTTTCTCTTCTTTTTTTGCTTTACATTTTTCAGTTATTTTATTCACCCCCCTTAATTGATTTGGAAGAGTTGTAATAGTATTCCCACCCGAATTCTTTTCTAATTTCATTCAAATCTTTGTGTTCTCCTTTCCTTTTTCCCCAAATAATATGTTTTTATGCACTTTTTTGCTCCTTTTCCTTATTTAAGGTAGCACTGCACTAATAATTAATACAAGGATTTAATTATACACGCTAAAAAGAGAAAAGAGTTTTTAATGTTATTATTTTATAAGTGATCTATGTGTGCAACTGTATTTTTTTTACCTTGCGAATGCATAGAACTTAAACTCTAACTAATGCTCGTGGTTGGCTCATCACAGATACCATATATATAATGGATCAGGCATGTAGAAAAATAGTTAATTACCTCAGTCCTCATTGATGAAATGGGAAACAGAGCAACCCACGTTGGAGCTTAAATCAAATTTTCAAGAGCACAAAGTTACAAATCTTGTCAACCAATGACTGAGCAAAGCACACCAGAATTACAAATAACTGAAAAACACACTAATAAGCAAGATACACAGTAATAAGAAGCACGGTTTGCACACCATCTGTCTCTTGAACCTGGTTTGTAGCTGGAAAAGTCTTAACTGTAGCAAATCCCTTAGCATTTACATACTTACCAGTACCAGCCATAACTGCAAGATGTGATTCTGAAACTCCCATTCTGTGAACACCAAAGAAACTAAGGCTATCAGCATAACTTCCACTTTTAAACATCACAGTAAATGCCATAGTCTGACTTAAACCATCTTCTGAACTAGCAACATAAAATCCTTGAGCTTTCCCAATTAATCCCGAATTAAGCTCGTGCCCTTCGGTCAATTCATCATCAAATACTGTCAATGTCCCAAACATCAGCTTCTGGAAACTAATTCCTGATCCTAATTGCTGCAAATTTATTGCCGGTAAACCGTAACCTCCACCGATGATATTGTTTCCGTTGTTTTGACTAATAACGTTTGATGTAATTCCGCTAAGGCCAGTAAGGAAAGGTACGTTGTTGTTGCTGATAATTCCGCTGTTGGCATTGTTAGTAGGGACACCATTGTCTACTGCTAAAACTGCACCGTTAGGCTTCGCGAACGGAACTTGACCGCTTGTTGCAGGGTTGGTTACAATTCCAGTAACAGCTATAGCTGAAGGATTTGATCCTCCAAGTATATCGTGCATGAAGAAGGAAAATGTGTGATCATCTCCAACACCAACTCCGCCTGCTGCAGCACCAACTCCGCCTGCTGCAGCACCAGCTACAGCAGCAGGTGCTGCGGTACCTGCTAGAAAATAATAAGACGTGAGAACAATTTCTCGAGAGTCAATTTGACTAATCCTTAAAGCTAAATTGGATTAGATCATCTTAATATTTTAATAATTTATATATATTCAAAAAACTATATAAAAAATACTTTAAAATATTCGTCAAAATTTACATTGTTTGAATCTCTGAGAAACGAAAAATGTCACATAAATTGTGACAAAAAATTCTGTTATTTCTAATAACTTATGTTTTTAGATGAAATAGTCACATAGTAACTAATACCTGTAACGCCAGCAGCTGCACCAGTACCCGCAATTGTGCCAGAAACTGGTGCCTCGGTAGGATCAGGATCTTCTGGTGCTACAGTTGGGGTGGCCACTTCCTCATCAAGGATTCGACCTGCTGTGGCAAATGTTATTGTAAGAGCTAGAATGAGTAAGGATGAGATGATGAATTTGAGTGGAAAAGGGTTCATGCAATTGTGAGTCGCCATTTGTTAATGACAGAATTATAGAAAAGAGAGGTTCTCTGGTTTCTGATATGCTTGAGAAATGATTATCTTAAATGAGAGTTGATGGATAACAGGAACTTCAATGAGAGTATATATATATATGTGCTAAAAATGAAGACAAATTGGATACTTTCATAGGATATATGAGAGGAGTTGATGAGATGGATTAGGTATAAACCTTCCCACTCTTAACAGTGTATTAGTTAAATGATTGCAAAAAGAATTTAATGTACAGATTCAAACCTGAGTATAAAAGCAGATGCTGACCATAAAAGGTATTCTTAAGAAAGAGAAACTTGTATTATTTCCAGAGGAGTTGGTTAGAATTACTCATGTGACAACGATGAAACTTCCTTCTTGAAGGAATTTAATATGAAACAAGAATCTTATGGGTTCGATAAAGAGTAGTACTTCTGTAGTCCTTAATACTCTAGGGAATATTACTAATCAATATTTCTCAAGTACAACTCCAATTCTCAAGTATAACTTTATGTATGGAAAACCATGACGACGTACCACTTCACATCATTATGAGTTTAACTTTAAACTGACAGTATTACAATATATTTTTTTTTCAAAAACTTAGAATGACTACAGATAATTGATCATAATAAGAGAATGTTATGACATAGGAAATTTTTTCTTTTTTTCAATTATTTTTTTAAAACATTGTTTGGTTATTAAAATCTTACAATTTTTCCAATCTCACTTGAAAATGCATTTCAAATTTGAAAAACTGGTGAGAACCTGTTTTCCAATTGAAAATGGAAAAGTTGCTAGTTTTTAGTTGCAAAATATGTTGAAAAAAGGATATCCAAATATGTTGCAAAAGTTATAACCAAACACAACTTCATCTTCAATTCAAATTTTAGTGAAATTTTAAATTTGAAAAAAAAAAAAAAAAAATTGGAATTCATGTCCAAACGCCTACTGAGATAGACATTTAATAAGAAAGAAAATCTACTGTTAATTAAATTACATTATATGAGACAAATTAATTCGGGGTTCCAAAATACACGTCATGTCATGGATTCTTGGTGTTGTTAGTCCAGGTCGTTCAGTCATAGCAACTCCATTAAGTAATATCTCTCCATTCAATATCCAATTTGTCACAGTTGCAAGCACAACAAGTAATCAAGAAAATTGTTATTAGGAATTCAATTTTTCGTCGAATTGAATTCCCATTTTTTCCCCACCTCCATAATACTTTCTTCGTGTGATGACTTTATGTGACATAGTTCAGAATACGAGGTTCAAATTAACTAACATGCACAATGAATTCGAACATATATTTTGAAATATTTTGGAATAAAATTTATATATTTAGAATCTATATAAAAATTACTATAAATCACAATAGTTAATAATTTAAAATATTTAAAAAGTATTTGCAATAATGTGGTAAAAGAAAAACTCCTTAAAATAGAAACATTACTTCAAAATTGTTATTAAACAACAAAAGAAGAAGAAGAATATTGCAGAGGAAAGTAGGGAGAGAAAATTCTTATTGATTTGGGATGATCTACAATGAAATAGAACACCTCTATTTATAAGGAAAACGTGGCTTAGCCACCAAGTAAATTCCCTAAGATCTCTCTAAAAGTAGTTATTCACCATAAATAAAATGTTATTTATTAACACTCCCCCTTGAAAGCCTATTCAACAGATAATGTGCCTCATTAAAACCTTAATTAAAATAAAACTCAGTGGAAAAAATATTCTAGAAAAGAAAAAAGAGTACACATATCTAACAATACGCTTTTTGGTTGTCTCGCTAAAAACCTTGCAAGGAAAACCCAGTGGGACAAAATCTTGTAAGAAAAAAAGAGTACAACGCGTATTAACTCCTCCTGATGAGAGCATCAATTCACATCCTTGAGTCTTCACATCCCAGTCTTGTGCACTAGCTTCTTGAAGGTTGACGCCGGCATAGATTTGGTGAATAAATCAGTCATATTAACTCCAATGAATATGATGCACCTTAAAAATCCTCGCTATCACATTATCATGCTTATAATTATAACAATATACAAATGTGCACAAATTACACTTAGGATGTACTACTTCACGACAAAGAATTTTATATGCTTTAAGAAATTTAAATCCTTCAGAGATTGTCATATAAGTTTATAAGCCATATGAATAGATTTTAGATGCATATCAAGTTTTTACGTCATTCTAGACATAAGATAGATAAAACTGATTGCACATGCCATTGACTTTATACTTTTAAGTGTTTGAACTGCAGGTCCAAAATTATATGTCTTTCGTATGAAACCAATTATGTTCGAATTGTGACTCTTTCATTTGGCCATTATTTTTGTATATGTATTCGACAGACTTAAGATCCTCATCTATATTTAGCGCTATTATAGATGTCGTCGTCGAAAAATCATATCGGTTCCAACCTCCTTTTTTCATAAAGACATGACATAGAGATCTCTTCATTCATATTTTCAGGTACCTGAACCTCTCTTAAGATTTTATGAAGTATTATGTCATGTGATCTTTTAGATCACTTGCCTCCTTATTGTGATTTTTTAATCATTTTCTCATCTTATTTATCAAGTATTTTATTGAAACCGACTTATTTATACGCTTTAAGCGTGCCATAGATTTTGTCTTTCTAGGACTTAATCTAATAGGAGCATTTGTAGTGAGAATATAGTTACTTTCTTTGGGTCCGCAAATGCGTCTGACATGCTTTGCAATATATTGCAGATGAAATATCTTTTTATAAACTTCAAATTCATATTATCTTATTCGAGGATCTAGATGTACAAACGGTACTTCATTCCATATAACTTTTTCTCAATTGTTTATTTTGTCTCCCCCTCATGTTAGAAAAACAAACTTTTTTCCTCAAATTTGGGAATCCATCTTTGTGCATTATGGTGTTAATAAAAATATACACCGCACATAAATAATAATAAGATGACATTATTTGGTTCCTGACCCTGAACCATTTGTGAGGAAAGAATGCAATATACTTTCGTGTATAACGCATTTCAAAATGATATAGATAACTTTGTTCTCATGAGAAATAGTTTAGCTATTAAGTGGAGACACTCAATAAATCATTTTGCTAAACCAACTTATCAAGATGAATTATCTTGAATAGAAAATTTTAAAATTATGCTCTAAATTAAATTATTGAGTAGTTACCTTGCAAACACCAAGTTGCAGGTTAATAATAATCGCACATTTAACCCTCTCATACATGCATCTCATGTGGTATATATGGCAGGTGAATGTGCTCATATTCATCTTTGATAAATTTCAGAATTCAAGGGATTCAGTCCCAATTTTAGTTGGTATAATAATCGCGAGAACAAGCAAAACAATAGAATTCATAAAGAATTTTCTTCAACACTTTTCCATGTAATTCTCATTTATTTTTGCACATCTAAATCAAGATTTCTCAATAGGCCATGCTTGATAAAATTATCTGTATTAGTAAACTTCAGTTTTACGTCATGACATGCGCAATTGTTAATTAAACTTCTAGTTTACTGCGACATAGGTTTTATATTAATAAACATCCAGTTTACTATGTCATGTAATTTCGCCATATTTTTTTATTTATGTAATATTAAATCAGGTAATAAAGCGGGTAATATTCATATATACATATTACCCCACTACAATTGTAGTAATATAAAGATATTAAACCTTCAATATTTATTGTCTCAATATAATCAACTGCTTTCGCGAATACTTTAGAAACTCAATAAGTTTCTTTGAGACTTACTACGACACAAAATAGTATAATTGAATCTTCCAGAGCTCTCAATTAATTTTGTACTACCACTTATTCATCAACATCTATAGGGTGAATAAACTTTTAAGGAGAAAGTTATACCAGTATGCCATTATGGTCATGGTTAAACTTATATGCAAGATCTGTTCTTGCATTACTGTAGTCTTTTAATAATCATATTGCCAAAATATTTTGGCTCTATAATAGGTACGTGACCAGTGACCATTCATGCCATAATAATGAAACTATTTTCTTAGTTCATCTCAAACCTCTTTCTAAAATTAGTGTGGTATATCCACTACCACTAGCATGTTCATATTCTTCCAACAATGAATATGTATTCATAAATCAAATGTTGTCACATTCACATCATGAATGAACCATAATCATCTATATGTACTTTACAAAATCTCATGTCAAATCGATGACAAACATTATTTTCACAGAGTGAAGGATTATTTTGAGAACCCTTATTATTCTCATATCAAAATGATGACGATTATAATTTCGTCTATTGTCACGTCCACATCCATTGATATCTTTATGATAATAATTTTGTTTTCTTTCAGACTTATTACATATTGCTACCACATTCTCTTAAGGGGAATGAGAATGAAGCAAATTCAATAGGACGGATTTTCACTTCTTTGCCCACCATCATACATGAATTTGATCATGGCAAGACATAGAAATTTTACCACTTCGGGTGGTCATAATTTCTTGCAAACTCTATTAGAGTTATAATCAAAGTTTATTGTCTTTGCTTGTATTTAAAATCAAATTATAGAATTTCAAGAATTTAAAAGAGAAAAATAAAGTAAAATATTTACCTTAAATCCAAAATTTAATCATGAAGGAAGTTCATGGAACAATTAACAATCATTATGCTCAATAATAAAACCTATACTCAATTGGTTAGAGTCTCGTGCTGATAACATTATAAAACAATAAAAGAAGAAGAAGGGTATTGCAAAGAAAAGTAAGGAGAGAGAATTCTTATTAATTTGGGATGAATTACAATGAAATAAAACACCTCTATTTATAGAGAAAACGTAACTAGCCACCAAGTAAAATTCCTAAGATCTCTCTAAAAGTAGACATTCACCATAAATAAAATATTATTTATAACAAAAGTGATTTTTTTGGGACATAAATATACAACAATTTTGTAACATTAACAAAAAAACTTTATCATCATTACTAACTCGTGTAATTGTCAAAGAAATAAAACATCTCATCTTCTCAAGGAGAAGTTTCAATCTTTTGAGGAAAAATAATCATGTTCAAGATGATTAGCATCCAATCAAGTGAGTTGAATTTCAAGCTAAATTGATACATAATTTGAAAGGGAGCTTAGGGAAAAAGAAGATACCATATGCAAGTAAATTAACAGATACTCATAATTAAAGCTTATATCCAGTCCGTTTCATACTAAAACTGCTTGTTCAAAAGTCAATATCGCATGCACGCATCACAATATCGATGGTATAATCTCTTATTAATTGTCCAACTAGATTGCAAGGTCTAGTCGACTAATCTTTTAGCTCTAAGGTATAACCTCTTCTTACGCCTGCTCTTTTAATTTTGTCAACTCTTTGGAGACTTGGTTAATTAGCCGCCCAAATTCACCAAAGAAGATCAGCTCAATCAGGCGCATTGATTTTGCTACTAATAAATTGATGCTCAAACAATATTAGCTATAACGGATACGATGTTCAATTGGAGTTTCACGAGTAACACGATTCTGGAGTACTATATTTGCCGCAACTCTCTCTTAGCAAAATCAATATACTGATTTCGAATAAACCAAAAGCTGCATTCGCCTCTATCTAGGAACTAACCAGATAGCATGACGGGCCAACTCCCGAGAATCGCATTTCATACTGCGTCACAGACATATCACCCTGACAAAACTGCTCAAACTGTCAGTGCAATTCCTCTCTGCAAGACTGAGGCACGAACTTCTCTAGAAAGATAACGGAGAACTGCTGCAAGGTAAGGGGTGCTGCGCCGACCGGCCTATGCCTCCGTATGCCTCCCACCAACTGAATGCAGCCCCAGAGAACTGAAAGGTAGTGAACAAGACCTCACTGTTCTCTAGAATACTTGCTGTACGGAGTATCCTCTGACACCTGTCCAAGAAATCCTGTGCATCATCTCCCTCTGCACCACTGAAAGATGGAGGCTAGAGTCTCCCAAACCTCTCCAATCTACGCTGCTCATCCTCAGGCATAACAGGAACCACATAGTCCTGAGCAGCTGCAACTGTCTGGGCTGGTGGTGCCCCCGGTGTTTGGAGTCCCTGTACTACCTGCTCCGGTGTGGGGGTGGCAAGAGTCTGAGTGCCTCCCTCGGCCTTAGAAGTGGTTGCGACTGTTGAAATAGAGACCGCATGAGA
Source organism: Nicotiana paniculata (assembly GCA_005239505.1). NCBI lineage: Eukaryota > Viridiplantae > Streptophyta > Magnoliopsida > Solanales > Solanaceae > Nicotiana > Nicotiana paniculata. The sequence continues at coordinate 80,699 of ML313003.1, read as the reverse complement.
AAGACCGGTGCACACAGTCATAATCTGAGTTAAGGCCTCCGGAAGGCCAGGAATCACGATGGGCACGTGTGGTGCCCGAGTTGGTCCTGCTATTGCATCCACAACTGGGATCTGGTCATGACCTAGGGAAACTGGTGGATCTGCAGGTACTGCCCTAGCTGCTATGCGGGCTGCACCTTTTCCCCTACCGCGGCCTCTACTGCGACCTAGGCCTCTCGCGGCCCCGGCTGATGGTACTGGTGGCTGTCCATCCTGCCCAGTAGTAGGAGTTCTCACCAGTTGTGAGCGGATGAAACATCAGAAGTTTAGTTACCAGAACCAATAGATCCGCACAACAAGAATTCAAGAATGTGGAATTTTCCTAAGGGTTCTGCAGCCTCTCGAAGATAAGTACAGACGTCTCCGAACGATCCGAAAGACTCTACTAAACCTGCCCATGACTCGCGAGACCTATGTAACCTAGGCTCTGATACCAACTTGTCACGACCCAAATGCCTAACTTGTCGTGATGGCGCTTATCATGGAATTAGGCAAGCTGACATTCTCAATATGCTCAATATATAACATAAGCGATCTAAAGCAATTAAACTAACTGAAGGTGTTCATAACAACAGAGTAAATACCCAAAACACAAGTGCAGAATAATAGCCCAACATCAGGGTGTCACTAAGTCATGAGCATCTACAACCAGTCTGGAAACGAAGTCTACTACAATCTGCTCCAAATGCCAATACAAGAGAAAATAATAAAGGAGAAACAAGGATTGCGGACGTCGGCAACTACCTCGTAAGTCTCCGATAATCAGCTCGTGCATGAACTCAGCGACCTCTAGAACCGTACACACCTGGATCTATGGATATAACTAACTCAGCAAGTAACAGAATTAAATAAGGAACTGAGAATCAGTGACGAGCTATGTAAATATAGTTCATTTCAACAGTTTTCAGTAAAGAGAGAACATGCTTTCAAATCTGGTAGTTTAAGTCAAATAAGATCGAGCTCAAATAAAACAGATACGAATCTTCTAGTAATTTCACAAAAACAACAGATAACAACTAGGTGCAACAATAAATAAAAACAAGTACAACCTCTCAAGGCAACAATCACTCAACTCATCTCAACAGCTCATACTCTCGGCTCTCAACCCTTAATACACCTTCTCAATAGGTACCTGCACTCACTGGGTGTGTATAGACTCCGGAGGGGATCCTTCCGCCCAAGCGCTATATTGCTGCGGCGTGCAGCCCGATCCAATGTTGTTGCGGTGTGACACCCGATCCAATATTTTTGTAGCATGCAACCCGATCCAATAGTGTTGCGGCGTGCAACCCGATCCATAATATATATACCGAAGGCTTGTTGCGGCGTGAAACTCGATCCATATACACAAATATAGCCATAAGTCTTGTTGCGGTGTGCAACTCGATCCATATACCTCACATAGCCCACAGCTCGTCACTCAGGCCCTATCTCAGTCACTAGCCTCTCCAGCCTCTCGGGCTCAGAGAATATCACAATAATCAGCCCGAACAGAGAATACAACAGGTATCAACAAGAAATGGGAGATAACGGAGATATGATACGCAAGTAAGACGGTGATTGAGTACAATACAATAATTAGCAGTCAATTCAACAGGTATACGAGCGTTGCAGGTCCCAACAGTGATATCATATGACCTAAGCATGGTTTCTAGCATGAAAGGCAGTCAATTACTCAAAACAAGGAACAACATGTAATAATAATGGGCTATTCGACTTTACAGTCTCACGGGACAGACCAAGTCTCAATCCCTCGCGGTGCACTCTCACACACCCGTCACCCAGCATGTGCGTCACCTCCAAATATTCACATCATACCAATTCTCGGGGTTTCATACCCTCAAAACCAGATTTAAGGCTGTTACTTACCTCAACCGCGCAGGAAATCCTACTCCGGAATGCTCTTGCCTCTCAAATAAGCCTCCAAATTCCCCGAATCTAGCCACAAACAGTACGAGATAATAAATATTGGCTAAAAGGATCAATTCCATAAGAAAACTACTAAAAATATAGCCCAAAATTCGAAATCTTCTCAACCCGCCCCCCTCGGGCGCACGTCTCAAAACCTGACGAAAGTAAAAAAAAAACCCAAAAGATCATTCACTCACGAGTCTAACCATACCAAATTTATCAAAATCCGACCTCAATTGCCCCTCCAAAACCCCAAAATTCACTCTCCAATTCCCAAGCCCTAAACCCCCTAAATTTTCAACTCAAATCCCTAATTAGGTGATCAATAAAGCCATAGATCCACGAAATTTAGACCAATTCGAGTTAGAATTACTTACCCCAATGTTTTCCTCACAAAATCCTCAAAAAATTGCCACTCTCCCGAGCTTCTCAAGTCCAAAAATCGAAAATGAAAGTCAAACCCTCGAGCTGATGTTTTCTACCCAAAAATACCGCACATGCAGTCCCCTTGTCGCTTCTGCAACATCGCACCTGCGGAATTTCTATCGCAGGTACGGATCTCACTTAAGCCCCCAGATTCCGCATCTGCGGTCACATACTCGCACCTGCGGGCCCTGCCCGCTTCTGCAGTTTCTTCCCACTCAAACATTCTCCACATCTGTGACTCACCTTTTGCATCTGTCCGCAGATGCGCTCCTACCTTCACACCTGCGCTTCCAGTCCAACCCAGCCTTGCCTGCATCTTCGACCCCTTCTTCGCTTTTGCAGGACGCACCGGCGGGCTCCCCATCGCAGGTGTGAAACACCAGAACACCAGAAGAAACCAGCAATGTCTAAGTCCAAATTTCCTTCCGATAGGCATCGAAAACACCCCCGAGGCCCCCAGGACCTCAACCAAACCTACCAGAAAGTCATATAACCCCATGCAACTTAGTCGAACTGTCGAATCAATCAAAACAACATCAAAACACCCAATTACACCTGGATTCGAGCCTAAAAAACTTCTAAACTTCTGAATTCCACAAACGACGCCGAAACCTACCTAACCATGTCCGATTGACCTCAAATTTTACACAAGTCAAAAATGACACCACGAACCTTTTTAGACTTCCGAAAATCCATTCCGACCCCGATATCAAAATTTCCACTACCGGTTAAAATCGCCAAAATTCCAACTTTCACCAATTCAAGCCTAATTCCACTACGGACCTCCAAATCACATTTCGGATGCGCTCCTAAGTCCAAAATCACCTAATGGAGCTAACGAAACCATTAGAATTCAAATCCGAGGTTGTTTATACATAAGTCGACATCTGGACTTTTCCAACTTAAATTTCCAATTAAGAGACTAAGTGTCTCAATTCACTCCGAAACCACTCTGGACCAAACCAACTAACCTGGTATGACATAATATAGTTGTAAAGAAAAAAAGAAGCATAAATGGGGGAAACGGGGCTCAACTTGCCCCTCTTCCCAAACCTCATAACACCCTTCATGGGTGATACCTTCAGCAGAACCTTCTCACCGACCATGAAAGACACATCACGGACCTTCCTATCAGCATAGCTCTTCTTCCTAGACTGCACCGTGCGAAGCCGCTCCTAAATCAATTTGACCTTATCTAATGTATCCTGGACCAAGTCTGTACCCAAGATCCTAGAATCACCCGGCTCAAACCATCCCATTGGAGATCTACACTACCTCCCATATAAAGCCTCGTGCGGAGCCATCTGAATGCTTGATTGATAACTGTTGTTATATGCGAACTCCGTGAGCGGCAGAAACTTGTCCCATGAACCCCCAAAATCAATGTCACAAGCGCGTAACATGTCCTCCAATATATGGATAGTGCATTTGGACTGCCGTCCGTCTAAAGGTGAAAGGTTGTGCTCAACTCAACCTAAGTACCCAACTCTCACTGCACGGCCCTCCAAAACTGTGATGTCAATTGTGTGCCTGTATCTGAAATGATAGAAACAGGGACACCATGAAGGCGGACAATCTCTCAGATGTAAATCTCAGCCAACCGCTCTGAAGAATAAGCAGTACCAACTGGAATGAAGTGCACGGACTTGGTCAGCCAATCCACGATCACCCAAATAGTATCGAACTTCCTCAAAGTCCGTGGGAGCCCAAATACGAAATGTATGGTGATCCGCTCCCACTTCCATTCTGGGATCTCTAACCTCTTAAGCAAGCCACACGGTCTTTGATGCTCATACTTAACCCGCTGAAAGTTGAGACACCAATCCACAAACCCAACTATATCCTTCTTCATCCTCCTCCACCAATAGTGTTGTCTCAAATCTTTGTACATCTTTGCGGTACCCTGATGGAAGGAATACCGCGAGTTGTGGGCCTCCTCAAAAATCAACTCATGTAGCCCATCTACATTGGGCACACATATCTGGCATGCATCCTCAATTCACCATCATCCCCAATAGTGAACTCCTTAGCATCACCGTGCTGGGATCTGTCCTTAAGGACAAGCAGATGGGGGTCATCATATTGACACTCACTGATACAGTCATAAAGAGAAGACCGAGAGACCACACAAGCCAATACTTGATCGACTCAGAAATATCTAATCTGACAAGCTGGCCAGCTAAGGCCTGAACATCCAATGCCAATGGTCTCTCGGCTGCTTGAAGATATGCTAAGCTCCACAAACTCTCAGCCTGGTGACTCAAGGCATCGGTTACCACATTGGCTTTCCCGGGATGGTATAAGATAGTGATATCATAGTCCTTAAGAAGCACCAACCACCTCCGCTGATGCAAGTTAAGATCCTTATGCTTGAACAGATGCTGCAAACTCTGGTAATCAGCGTAGATCTCACAATGAACCCCGTACAAATAGTGCCGCCAAATCTTCAAGGCGTGAACAATAACCGCTAACTCAAGATCATGGACAGGATAGTTCTTCTCATGGGTCTTCAACTGGCACAAATCATAAGAAATCACTCTACCCTCCTGCATCACAACACATCCAATACCTATCCGCGAGGCATCACAATACACTGTGTAAGAACCAGAAGCTGATGGCAGAACTAGAACTGGAGCCATGGTCAAAGTAGTCTTGAGCTTTTGAAAACTCTCCTCGCACTCATATGACCTCCTGAATGGAGCGCCCTTTTAGGTAAATTTGGTCAAAGGCGATGCAATAGATGAAAAACCCTCCACGAAACGACGGTAATAGCCCGCCAAACTATGAAAGCTCCTAATCTCCGTAGCTGAGGACGGTATGGTCCAACTCTGCACCACCTTTATCTTCTTTGGATCCACCTAAATACCCTCACTGGAAACTACGTTTCCCAAGAACGCCACTGAACCGAGCCAAAACTCACACTTGGAGAACTTTGCATAAGGATTCTCCTCCCTCAATCTCTGTAACACAATCCTCAGATGTTGGGCATGCTCCTCCTGGCTACGAGAGTACACCAGGATTTCATCAATGAATATAATAACGAATGAGTCCAAATAAGGTTGGAACGCATTGTTCACCAGATGCATGAATGTTGCTGAGGCATTGTTCATCCCAAAAGACATCACAAGGAACTCATAATGGCCATATCGGGTCCTGAAAACTGTCTTAAGAATATCCGAATCCCGAATCTTCAGCTGGTGATACCATGACCTCAAATCAATCTTGGAGAACACCCTCGCTCCCTGAAGCTGGTCAATAGATGATAAATATGTGTCAAAGGATACTTGTTTTTTACTGTGACCTTGTTCAATTGCTTGTAATAAATGCACATCCTCATAGAACCATCATTCTTCTTCACAAACAGAACCGGTGCACCCCAAGGTAACACACTAGGCCGAATGAACCCCTTATCAAGTTGTTCCTGAAGTTGTTCTTTGAACTCCTTCAACTCTGTCGGTGCCATACGATACAGTGGAATAGAAATGGGCTGAGTACCCGGTACCAAATCAATACCGAAGTCAATATCCCTGTCAGGAGGCATGCCCGACAGGTCTAAAGAAAATACATCTGGAAAGTCACGCACTACCAGAACAGAATCAATGGCAGGAGTCTCTGCACTAACATCCCTCACAAAAGCCAAATAGGATAGAAAACCCTTTTCAATCATCTATTGAGCCTTCAAGTATGAAATCACTCTACTGGGTATATAGTCTATAGAATCGGTCCACTCAACCCTCGGAACCCCGGCATCACCAACGTCACAGTCTTAGTGTGAAAATATAGAACAACATGGCATGGGGACAACCAATCTATCCAAATATCACATCAAAGTCAACCATACCGAGCATCAAAAGATCCACTTTAGTATCTTGACCCCCAATAGTCACCACACATGACCGATATACGCGATCCACAATAATAGTATTGCCCATAGGAGTAGATACATGAACAGATGAAACTAAGGATTCACAAGGCATATCCAGAAAATGAGTAAAATATGAGGAAACATATGAATAAGTGGAACCATGGTAAAAAATACAGAGGCATCTCTGTGGCAAACTGAGAATACCTGTAATCACAACATCTGAAGCAATGGAATCTGGTATGGCAGGGAGGGCATAGAAACAGGCCTGGCCACCCCATGATCTGCCTCCCCTTCTCGGGCGACCCCTAGCTGACTGAGCTCCACCTCGGGCTGGCTGAGCGGGTGGTGGAGGGGCTGGTGCTGATGACATAGACTGAATCTTCTGCGGAGCTGTACCTCCTACTATAAGAGGACACTCTCTCCTCATGTGACCTAACTCCCCATACTCAAAACAACTCCCCGATGCTGATATTGGGGACTGAAAGGATCCCCGAGCACCGGAATAACTGGTAGAAGGACCTGGCATAAACGAACCTTGACCCGATGGAGCACGAGATGAACTCTGTGCTAGAAGGGCCCCGAGAGATGACTGACCCTGCTGATAACTGTGAGAACCATGGACAGATGATGCACCATGGTGAACTGGGTGAGCCGTCTGAGCATGTCTGAAAGGAAGACCTTTGTTGTGATGGAACTGACCCCCAAAAGGAGCACTACCAAATCCACGAGGCCTCTTGGCCTCCCTCTCAACCCTCTCCTGACTGCGAACCATCTCAATCTGATGAGAAATGTCGACAACCTCGTCAAAAGTAGCTCCAGACACTCTCTCTTTGGTCATAACCAATCACAGCTGAAAAGTGAGGCCATCTATAATACTCTCGATCTTCTCCCTGTCTGTGGGAACTAACCAGATAACATGACGTGGAAACTCTCAGAATCACATTTCATACTGCGACACAAACATATCACCCTGACGAAGCTACTCAAGCTGTCTATGTAAATCCTCTCTGCGTGATAGAGGCACGAACTTCTCCAAAAAGATAACGGAGAATTGCTGCCAGGTAAGGGGCGCTGCGCCGACCGGCCTACACCTCTCGTAAGACTCCCACCAACTGAATGTAGTCCAATATAATTGAAAGTTAGTGAACGAGACCCCACTGGTCTCCATAATACCTGTTGTATGAAGTATCCTCTGACACATGTCCAAGAAACCCTATGCATCATCGACTTTACAATCCCACGGGATGGACCAAGTCTCAATTCCTCACGATGCATGCTCACACACCCGTCACCTAGCATGTGTTTCACCTCTAAATATTCCCATCATACCAATTTTTGAGGTTTCATACCCTCTAAACCAGATTTAAGACTGTTACTTACCTCAACCGCGCAGAAAATCCTACCTCGGAATGCCTTTGCCTCTCGAATCGGCCTCCAAAAGCCCCGAATCTAGCCACAAATAGTACGTGATAATCAATATTGGCTAAAAGGATCAATTCCACAAGAAAACTACTAAAAAACTAGCCCGAAATACGAAATCGGCTCAACCCGGCCCTCCCGGGTCCACGTCTCGAAACTCGATGAAAGTCATAAAACCCGAAAGCCGATTCACTCACGAGTCTAACCATACCAACTTTATCTAAGTCCGACCTCAATTGCCTCTCCAAAACCCCAAAATTCACTCTCCAATTCCCAAGACCTAAACCCCTAAATTTTCAACACAAATCCCTAATTAGGTGATGAAGAAAGCATAGATTTATGAAATTTAGACCAATCGGGGTTAGAATTACTTACCCCAACGTTTTCCTTGAAAATCCTTGAAAAATCGCCTCTCTCCTGAGCCTCTCAAGTCCAAATATCGAAAACGAAAGAGTCAAACCATCGAGCTGGTGTTTTCTGCCTAGAAATACCACACCTACGGTCCCCTTGTCACTTCTGCGACGCTGCACCTGTGATGGACCTGCGGGTGCGCACCTGCGGTCACATACTCACACCTGCGGGTGCGCACCTATAGTCATACTCGCACCTGCGTGCCCTACCCGCTTCAGCATTTTCTTCCCACTCAAGCCTTCCCCGCATCTGCGGCTCACCTTCCACATTTGCGGTTCTGCAGATGCGCTCCTACCCTCGCACCTGCTCTTAGTACAACCATACTTGCTCGCATCTACGACCTCCTCTTCACTTCTGCGGGGCCGCACCTGTGGGATCCCCACCGCAGGAGCGAAACACCAAAACACCAGAAGAAATCAGCAATGCCTAAGTCCAAATTTTCTTTCGATGGGCATCCAAAGCACCCTTGAGGCCCCCAGGACCTCAACCAAACCTACCATCAAGTCATATAACCCTATGCGAACTTAGTCGAACCTTCGAATTACTCAAAAGAACATCAAAACACCCAATTACACTCGGATTCAAACCTAAAGAACTTCTAAACTTCTGAATTCCACAAACACGCCAAAACCTACCAAACCACGTCTGATTGAACTCAAATTTTACACACAAGTAAAAATGACACCACAAACCTACTCCAACTCTCGAAAATCCATTCTGACCCCGATATAAAAATTTCCACTGCTAGCCAAAATTGCTGAAATTCCAACTTTCGCCAATTCAAGCCTAATTCCACTACGAACCTCCAAATCACATTCCGGACGTGATCTTAAGTCCAAAATAACCTAACGGATCTAACAGAACCATCAAAATTCTAATACGAGGTCGTTTATACATAAGTCGGCATCCAATCGACTTTTCCAACTTAAGCTTCCAATTAAGAGACTAAGTGTCTCAATTCACTCCGAAACCACTCCGGACCCGAACCAACCAATCCGGTAAGACATAATACAGTTGTAAAGCACAAAAGAAGCAGAAATATGGGAAACAAGGCTATAACTCACGAAACGACCGGCCGGGTCGTTACATCGAATAACTCATCATGGCTCATTGGACGCCCATACTTCTTTTCCTGAAAAAAAATTAATTTAGTTAATAAATAGAATTGATATACTTAGAAAATTAAAATAGTTTAAGCAATTACCAATATTCATTTTATTGTCCCATGCTGATAGCACCCCTAGTGTGCAAGGAACCTCACTTCTCGTATAAGCGAATTTTCATTCCTTTTTCGCTCCTCTCTAAATCTGCAGTATGCCATTGCCTCAACAAATCATTCCATAAATTCCCAAGACACCATCCAAGCCTCTTGTTCTTCTTTCTAAAATCCGATAAATGATCCGCCAATCTCTTGAGAACTTTATGATGAAAATTTGCAGCCATTTCCGCGCTATAGCGGTCTTACCATAGACACTTTCTCTGCATTTCAAAAGTTAAATATTAGATGGAAACATCATAAATATAAATTATTAAACTACTTAAAATAATATTTATGCCTTTAACTGATTGAAAATTTGCTCCTTCAGCGAGAATGGGAAATCAGTCTAGTCGCATAAGAGCCATCATAAAACTTTTTGATGGCGTGGTGATTATCTTCGTAGTTTGCTTACCCGACTTGAGCCTGCAATTTAACAATAAAAACACATGAATATATTAGTAAAAACATCACAAAATAATAGATACAAAAATAACAAATAACTCTTACCCGTCACCCTCAGGGACTATGATGATCCTGCCATAACGATCATAATGCACTACCTCTGGATCATCATCCTCAGCATGTGTATCAGAGGCATGTGTAGACGGTGTAGAGGGGGCTCAGAGCTACTGTTTCACAGGCAAATATCTGAAATAGATAGAGTTGATGATGAAGATGATTGCGATCCCTATAACTCCAACATAGCTAGATGCGACCCACGTGGTTGTGATACTGATGGTTGTGATCTGAGTGGCTGTGATATGGATGGATGTGATCCATGTGGCTGTGATATGTATGGATGCGATCCACGTGGTTGTGATTTATATGGATTCGATCCACGTGGTTCTGATGCAGATGGCTGCGATCCACATGGCTGTGAGGCAGCTGTAATGTATGTCGGAAGTATAGTCCTATGGCCCTGTGATGGAAGACCTGGTGTCTGGATGAATGTGTAGGCCTCGTGATGCTGTGGCAGCTCAGTATAATCGTGTGGTGGCGGATAAGACATAGGCATATCTGAAGAGGGTGGATCATATCCACTGACCTACTACTTTCACCAACAACTATATTATGAAATATTCCACGGCTACCATCGATCTCTCCATGATTAGTCCACACAAAGTAATCCCCTTCCTATAAATATGAAGTTTAACTTCCTCCGACTTTTTAAACACCACACAATCACACATGACACAAGGGCACCTAATTACTCCTTCAATTTGGTATGGTGAAAGTGACATTGCATGTCCAATAAAGTCATCAACCCCTTCTACAAAATCCTCCCGCAATTCCCGCTGATTAGAATAATTCCTATTGTACATAAAAATATGATGTTCCATCTATAGAAATAAAACTAGAACAAATTAATTTATTCTATAATTAAAAATTAATTAAATATTTTTTAGTTAATTAAGATAATTAATTTTTCCTAATTACACCAAAATTAAATTATAGTAAATATAATTAATTATAACGTATAAGTCCAATTCATATCCTCAGAGTTTAAACATAAACTAAAAGTTCAATTTATATCCTAAAAGTTCAATTCATATCCTAAAAGTTCAACCCATACACTAAAAGTTCAATTCACAAGAACAAATCTTAAAAACTCAATTCAATTCATATCCTAAGAGTTTAAACATAAACTAAAATTTTAATTTATACCCTAAAATTTTAATACATATCCAAGAAGTTCAATTCATAACCTAAAGGTTCAACCCATAACCTAAAAGTTCAATTCACAAGAACATATAACGACTCGGCCGGTCATTTTTAGAATTAGAGCCCTGATCCCCTATTAATTTCTTTCCCCATATCTAATTTCGAAATTTTGTGTTGCCGGGAGGGTTCGTGTTGGTTTTTGAAATGAATTGAGACACTTAGCCTCTTATTTGGGAATTTAAGTTAGAAAAGTCGATCGGATATCGACTTGTGTGTAACGACCTCAGATTTGATGTTTGATAATTATGTTAGCTCCGTTTGGTGATTTTGGATTTAGGAGGTCATCCCGAATGTGATTTGAAGGTCCGTAGTAGATTTAGGATTGAATTGGCGAAAGTTGGAATTTTGACGATTTTGGCCGGCATTGGAAATTTTGATATCGAGCCCCGAATGGAATTTTGGAAGTGGGAGTAGATTCGTAATGTCATTTTTTTCTTGTTTGTAAAATTTGAAGTCATTCGGAAGAGATTTGATATGTTTCGACGTCGTTTGTAGAATTTAGAAATTTCAAAGTTCATTAGGCTTGAATCCATGCGTAATTCATGTTTTTGATGTTTTTTATGTGGTTTGAAGGCTCAACTAAGTTTGTATGTTTTTTTTTGGATTGGTTGGTGTGTTTGGTTGAGGTTCCAGGGGCCTCGGGTGAATTTTGGGTGCTTAACGGATGAAAATTGGAATTGGGATAAATTCAAATGTTGTTGGTTCTGATGTTTACATACCTGCGGTGGAGAGTCCGCATGTGCGTCCCTGCAGAAGAAATCCTAAGGTCGCAGGTGCATATTGTAAGGAGGGTCTTAGGGATCACAGGTGCGAGGTAATATTTCGCATCTGCGATGCCCGCAGATGTAGCTATGCAGCGCAGGCGCGATGAGAGACCGTAGAAGTGGACCATTGTCTGCAGGTGCGCACACGCAGGGGCGGCCATCCTTTCACAGATGCGGAACCAGGGAACTTAAGTCATTTCCGCACCTACGAGGGAAATTCCGCAGGTGTGGCGTCGCAGGTGCGATCCTTGGCCCGCAGATGCGAGATCGCTGGGCAGAAAAAATGAAATTTTGAGGGCTTATGTCATTCTTCACCATTTGATCTTAAGAGCTCGGATTTAGGCAATAAATTGAAGTATTTTCAAAGGAAATCTTTGGGTAATGATTACTAATCCTATTTTGATCATATTTCATTAATCCATAGTTATTTCTTCATTAAATTAAGGAATTTGAGTGAGGAGAGTTGGGAAATTGGGGGAAACGTTCCCCAACAAAAAATCAGATATTTGAGTGGGATTTAGGCGTCGGATTGGATAATTTTTGTACGAGTGAACTCGTGAGTGAATGGGTATTCGTATTTGGTAATTTTTACTCGATTTCGAGACGTGGGCCCGAGGAGGCTTTTGAGCGATATTTCCAATTCCTTGATTTATATTCGATTCCGTTCGTTAGATTAGTTTCCTGTGGTCATATTTATGTTATGTAATTGGTTTTGATTAGATTTGGGCTATTCGGAGTTGGATACTCGTGGCAAGATCATGATTTCAGATTGATTTGAGCTTGGTTCGAGATAAGTAGCTTGCCTAACCTTGTGGGGAGGGAACTCCCAATAGGATAGATACTGTTGTTGATATTTGAGCGCCGTGTACGTGAGGTGACGAGTACGTTCACGGGCTGTTTGTTGTAAAACCCGATTTTCATTAAAAAAGAAAATATGTCTTTCCTCTTATTGAACTTATTAGCTTGTGTAGAATTCTATTAGACTAGGAAAGCATGCCTACTTGCCTTAACTTTTTACTTGAACTACGTGCAAACTGTTTAGTGATTTTTACCTACCTTCCTTAGCTTGTACTTAGGATAAATTGTGAGATTCGTGCTTATTATTGAATCTTGTTGTTTTGGCTGCATATTTACTTTGGGACTACGTAACGACGATATTCTGGTAGATCCCCATGTTCTGTATATTTACTTTGGGACTATGAAACGATATTTCGGTAGATCCCCCCTACATATTTATGTTTGGGACTACAGGACGGTATCCTGGGAGATCCCCTATAGTTATCTTTGGGTACTGAGCTATTGACTTTCTATGATTTCATCCTTGATTTAATTTCAATACTTAATTTTAAAGCAATATTTCGTTCTATCTTAGTTCATCATATATATATCAGTAGGGTCCTGGCCTGGACTCGTCACTATTCGACCGAGGTTAGGCTTGGCACTTCCTGGGTACCATTATGGTGTACTCATGCCCTTCCTGCACATGTTTTCCTTGTGCAGATCCAGGTACATCTCACCCGCCTCATCATTAGTACAGCCGCAACAGCTTGCCGGAGACTTCAAGGTACATTTGCACGTGCTCGCAGATCCTCGAAGTCCCTCTCTATCCCTTGTACGATTTTCCCTCCTTTATCTCTTTTAGACACTATGTATAGGAGAGAGATAGACAGTTTTTCTTAGAGCTTGTGACTCGTGATTCCGGGTTTTGAGAAGTATTGTGTATAATCGCGTATTGGTGTTACTTGTATATGCCGAGCGACAGTTTACCCTTATATAGTAACTATTGAAGCTTAGTTGTTCTATTATTTTCTTTATTTTTGTTATTTCAACGTTAATAGGCTTACCTAGTCATAGTGACTAGGTGCCGTCACGAAGTCTTACGGAGGGGGAAAATGGGTCGTGACAAGTTGGTATCAGAGCTCTAGGTTCATAGTCATCGTGAGTCACAAGCCAATTTATTAGAATCTCACGGATCGGTACAGAGATGTCTGTCCTTATCTTCGGGAGGCTATAGAACTGTTAAGAACAATCATACTTCTTTGATTTCTTTGTCGTGCGAGTTATTGACATCAAAATTCTAAACTTTATATTCTATTCTTTCTCACAGATGGTGAGGACCAGTACCGGGAGATCTGATGATTAGACACCCGAGCGCCCTGCTAGAGCCGCCAGAGGTCGGGGACGGGGTAGAGGACGACCATACGGTGCAGCCAGAACACCTACGCGAGCTGCGATAGAGGAGCCCCTAGCAGCTTCAGCTGGAGGGCCGGCACCGGAGGTTCCAATTGCCGCTCCAGCCCTCCAGGAGACTTTTGCTCAATTCATGAGCATGTTCAGCATATTAGCTCAGGCTGGACAGATTCTACTAGCTCCCGCCACATCTCAGGCCGGGGGAGGGGCATAGACTCTCGTAGCCCGTACTCCTGAGCAGAGGATCCAGGTTGATTAGGCCCCAGAGTTTATTCCTATGCCCCCAGGGGATCCGGTTCAGCGTGAGAAGTTCCACCCACCCACTTTCAGCGGATTAGCTTTAGAGGATGCTCATGGTTTTCTTAAGGAGTGTCATTGTATCTTACGCACTATGGGCATAGCGGAGATGAGTGAGGTTTATTTCATCGCTTTCCAGCTGCGGAGAGCGGCATATTAGTGGTGACAGGCCTATGAGTTGAGTAGTTCGGACGAGGTAGCATCACTCACTTGTGCTCAGTTCTCAGATATGGTTTTGTGTGAGTATGTCCCATAGAGCCTCGGGGATGCTCGGCACGCAGAGTTTGAGCAACTGCACCAGAGTTCTATGACTGTGTCGGGGTATGCAGTCCATTTCAGTGAGTTGGCTCGACATGCACCGGCTTTGGTTGCTACAATCAAAGAGAGGGTTCGTCGCTTCATTGAGGGACTCCACCCCAGTATCAGGACCAGTATGGCTAGAGAGTCAGAGATGGATCTCTTATTAGTAGGTCATGAGTATTGCCAGGAGAGCGTAGGGCATGCTTGCTCTGGACAGAGAGGAGAGAGAGGCCAAGAGGTCTCGAGAGACTGGTCATTATTCATTAGCTCGTGCGCCGGAAGCACGCCATGGTAGGGGTTTTTTGAGTCGCCCCGTTCATTTATCTCTTCCAGCAGCCAACGGTGTTCCAGCTCCTCCTAGGCCTCAGGAGCCTTATTATGCACCACAAGTATCCAGTGTGCCTCCTCCTCGGGATGCTATTAGCGGCTAGTCCAGCAGGCCAGGCCCGAGCCAGATACAACCTCCGCATCCTCTGAGGGGTTGTTTTGAGTATGGTATACTCATCATATGGTGAGGAATTGCCCCAGAATTAGGAGGGGTGCACCTCCACAGACTTCTCAGCCACCACGTGCTCCACCGGGTCCTCCGGCCATACTTTCAGCACCAGTTGCCACCGCACCTACTCAGCCAGCTCGAGGTCGAGGTCGAGGTCGCCCTAGAGAGGAAGGCCATGCCATGTATTATGTCCTTCTAGCCCATTCATAGGCAGTTGCTTCAGATTCTGTCATCACATGTATTGTCCCCGTCTTTCATAGAGATACATCGCTATTATTTGACCCAGGCTCTACGTATTCATATGTGTCTTCTTATTTTGCTCCACATTTGGGGGTATCTCGGGATTCTTTGAGTTCCACTGTTTATGTATCTAGTCCTATGTGAGATTCTCTTATTGTAGACCGCGTATGTCGGTCGTGTTTGATTGCTCTTAGTGTTTTTGAGACCAGAGCGGATTAATTATTACTCAGTATGGTAGATTTTGATGTTATCTTGGGCATTGACTGGTTGTCACCCCATTATGCTATTATTTATTGTCACGCTAAGACCGTGACGCTGGCTATGCCAGGCTTACCGTGATTAAAGTGGAGAGGTACCTTAGAGTATACTCCCCACAAGGTCATTTCATTTCTTAAGGCTCAGCGAATGGTAGAAGGGGTGTGATGCGTATTTGGCCTATGTGAGAGATGTCAGTATTGATACCCCTACAGTTGAGTCAGTTCTAGTAGTGAGGGACTTCCCTGATGTGTTTCCAGCTGATCTTCCGGGCATGCCACCCGACAGAGATATTGATTTTGGCATTGATTTGTCGGCGTGCACTCAGCCCATATCTATTCCTCCTTATCGTATGGCTCCTCGTGAGTTGAAGGAGTTGAAGGAACAGTTGTAGGAGTTGCTTGATAAGGGTTTCATTAGGCCCAGTGTGTCACCTTGGGGTACTCCTGTCTTGTTTGTGAAGAAAAAGGATGGTTCTATGCGTATGTGTATTATTCTTGTCAGCTGAACAAGGTTACAGTGAAGAATAGGTATCCATTGCCTCGCATTGATGATTTATTTGATCAGTTACAGGGTGCCGGGGTGTTTTCCAAGATTGACTTGCATTCTGTCTATCATTAGCTGATGATTCGGGAGCCGGATATCCCGTAGACTACTTTCAGGACCAGATATGGTCATTATGAGTTTCTTGTCATGTCTTTTGGGCTGACCAATGCCCTAACAACCTTTATGCATTTGATGCACAGCGTGTTCTGGCCTTATGTTGATTCTTTTGACATTGTGTTTATTGACGACATTCTGGTGTATTCCCGGTCTCGGGAAGATCATGAGCAGCACCTGAGGACCATGCTTCAGACTTTGAAGGAGAAGAGATTGTATGCAAAATTTTCTAAGAGTGAATTCTGGCTTGATTTAGTGGAATTCTTGGGTCACGTAGTATCTTTTGATGGAATCAAGGTAGATCCGAAGAAGGTGGAGGCAGTGTAGAGTTGGCCTAGACTATCATCAGCTACAGAGATCCGCAATTCCCTTGGTTTGGCGGGGTATTACCGTCATTTTGTAGAGGGATTTTGATCTATTGCAGGACCTATGACCAGGCTGACCCAGAAGGGTGCTCCGTGGAGGTGGACAGAGGAGTGTGAGGAGAAGTTTCAGAAGCTCAAGACAGCTTTGACTACAACCCCAGTACTGGTATTGCCTACAGGTTCGGGGTCTTACACTGTCTATTGTGATGCCTCGAGGATTGGTCTTGGCGCAGTGTTGATGAAGGATAGTAGGGTGATTGCCTACGTGTCCAGACATTTGAAGGTGCATGAGAAGAATTATCCTGTCCATGATCTTGAGTTAGTAGCTATTGTTCATGCCTTGAAGATCTAGCGCCATTATTTGTACGGTGTTCTTTATGAGATCTTCACTTATCACCGGAGTTTACAACACCTGTTCAAGCAAAAGGATCTTAATTTGTGTTAGCGGAGGTGGTTGGAGCTACTTAAGGATTATGACATCACTATTTTGTACCACTCGGGAAGGCCAATGTAGTGGCCGATGCTTTGAGCCGCCGGGCAGAGAGTTTGGGAAGTTTGGCATATCTTCCAGCAGTAGAAAGGCCCTTAACATTGGATGTTTAGGATTTAGCCAGCCAGTTTGTGAGATTGGATATTTCGGAGATGAGCCGAGTATTGGCTTGCGTGGTCTCTCAGTCTTATCTTTACGACCGTATCAGGGAGCGTCAGTATGATGACCCCCATCTTCTAGTCCTTCAGGACAGGGTTCGGCGAGGTGATGCTAGAGATGTGACTATTGATGATGATGGCGTGATGAGGATGCAGGGCCGGATATATGTGCCCAATGTGGATGGAATTCGGGAGTTGATTCTTGAGGAGGTCCACAGCTCGTAGTATTCCATCCATATGGGTGCCGCGAAGATGTACCAGGATTTGAGAGCACTACTGGTGGAGGAGGATGAAAGAGGATATAGTTGGGTTTGTGGTAGGTGTCTCAACTGTCAAAAGGTCAAGTATGAGCATCACAGACCGGGTGGCTTCTTTCATAGATTAGAGATCTCAGAGTGGAAGTGGGAGCGGATCACCATGGATTTCGTAGTTGGGATCCCACAGACTTTGAGGAAGTTCGATGCTATTTGGGTGATTCTGTATCGGCTGACCAAGTCAGCTCACTTCATTCTAGTGATGACTACTTACTCTTCAGAGAGGTTGGCTGAGATTTACATCCAAGAGATTGTCCACCTGCATGGTGTCCTAGTTTACATCATTTCAGACGGAGGTACACAGTTTACATCACGATTCTAGAGAGCCGTACAACAAGAGTAGGGTACTAGGGTGGAGTTGAGCACAACCTTTCACCCTCAGACGAATGGGCAGTCCGAGCGCACGATTCAGATTCTAGAGGATATGCTCCATGCTTGTGTGATGGAGTTTGGAGGGTCATGGGACCAGTCCTTGCTACTTGCGGAGTTTTCCTACAACAATAGTTATCAGCCAGCATTCAGATGAAATTGTATGAGGCACTATATGGTAGGCGGTATCGGTCCCCAGTGGGTTGGTTTGAGTCGGACGAGGCCCGATTGTTGGGTACCGACTTGGTCCAGGATGACCTGGATAAGGTGAAGGTGATTCAGTACAGACTTCACACAGCCCCGTCCAGACAGAAGAGTTATGCGGACTAGAAGGTTTGCGATTTAGCATTTATGGTTGGAGAGCGGGTCTTGCTTCGAGTATCGCCTATGAAGGGCGTCATGAGGTTCGGGAAGAAGGGAAAGCTGAGACCGAGGTTCATTGGTCCTTTTGAGATATTGTGGCGTGTTGGGGAGGTTGCTTATGATATTTCCCTACCTCCCAGCCCAGCAGGAGTTCATCCGGTATTCCACGTTTCTATGCTCCGGAGGTATCACGGTGATCCGACTCAACCACGTTTCTATGCTCCGGAGGTATCACGGTGATCCGACTCAAGTATTGGACTTCAGCTCAGTCCAGTTGGACAAGGATCTATCTTATGTTGAGGATCCAGTGGCTATCTTGGACAAGCAGGTCAGAAATCTAAGGTCTAAGAACATTTCTTCAGTGAAGGTTTAGTGGAGGGGTCAGCCGGTCGAGAAGGCGACTTGGGAGACCGAGCAGGATATGTGCAGCCGTTATCCTCATCTTTTCTCAGATCCAGGTATATTTTTATACTCGTTCGAGGACGAATGATTATTTTAAGAGGGGGAGGATGTAACAAACCGGCCGGCCGTTTTGAGAGTTAGATCCACGATCCCCTATTAATTGCTTTCCCCGTATCAAATTCCGCTATTTTTTTGTTGTCGGGAGGGTTTGTGTTGGTTTTTGAAATGAATTGCGACACTTAGTCTCTTATTTGGGAGCTTAAGTTAGAAAAGTCGACCAGATATCGACTTGTGTGTAACGACCTCAGATTTAAATTTTGATGATTCTGTAAACTCTGTTTGGTGATTTTGGACTTAGGAGTGCGTCCCTAAAATGTGATTTGAAGGTCCGTAGTAGATTTAGGCTTGAATTGGCGAAAGTTGGAATTTTGGGGATTTTGGTCAGCAGTGGAAATTTTGATATCGAGCCCGGAATGGTATTCCGGAAGTGGTAGTAGGTTCTTAGTGTCATTTTTTACTTGTGTGAAAATTTTTAATTCATTCGAACAAGATTTAATATATTTCGACGTCGCTTGCAGAATATAGAAATTTCAAAGTTTATTAGGCTTGAATCTATGCATAACTCGTGTTTTTGATGTTGTTCGATGTGGTTTAAAGGCTCAACTAAGTACATATGGTGTTTTAGGATTGGTTGGTATGTTTGGTTGAGGTCCCGGGGGCCTCGGGAGAGTTGCGGGTGCTTAACGGATGAAAATTGGACTTAGGAGAAATTCTGATGTTACTGGTTCTGGTGTTTTCCCCCCTGCGGTGGGGAGTCTGCAGGTGCGGCCTCAAAAAAGAGATCCTAAGGTTGCAGGTGTGGATTGTAAAGAGGGGCTTAGGGATCACAGGTGCGAGGTAATATTTTGAATCTGCGATGCCCGTATATATAAGTAGGGCCCTGACCTGGCCTCATTACTACTCGACCAAGGTTAGGCTTGGCACTTACTGGGTACCATTTTGGTGTACTCATGCCCTTCCTACACATGTTTTCTTTGTGCAGATCCAGGTACATCTCACCCGCCTCATCATTAGTACAGCCGCAACAACTTACCGGAGACTTCAAGATACATCTGCACGCACCTACAGATCCTCAGAGTCCTCCTTTATCCCTTATATTGTTTTCCATCCTTTATCTATTTTAGACACTATGTATAGGAGACAGTTAGATAGTTTTTCTTAGGGCTTGTGACTCGTGATTCCGAGTTTTGGGAAGTATTGTATATAATTGCGTATTGGTGTTACTTGTATATGCCGAGCGGCAGTTTACCCTTATATAGTAATTGAAGCTTAGTTGTTCCATTATTTTCTTTATTTCTGTTATTTCAACATTAATAGGCTTACCTAGTCGTAGCGACTAGGTGCCATCACGACGTCTTACGGCGGGGAGAAATGGGTCATGATATAACAAATCCTAAAAACTCAATTCAATTCATATCCTAAGAGTTTAAACACAAACTAAAGGTGCAATTTATATCCTAAAAGTTCAATTCATATCCAAAAGGTTCAATTCATATCCTAAACCCATACCCTAAAAGTTCAATTCAGAAGAACAAATCCTAAAAATTCAATTAAATTCAAAGTTAATAATTCAATTATAACTAAATTATTCAAGACAATACAAACTTAAACATTCAATTTACACCATATGTAATCAATTCAATTCAATTAAAACAAAACCTAAACCCTAGATTTCAATAAAATGCAAAGTTAAACAATCAATTTAAACATTAATTAACTAATTAGAAAAACATTAAATTTATACAAAAAAAATATAAGTTTTAATTCAAACCTAGAATTTTTAGGAGGTGGAGAAGGAGGGGCGGCAGTGGTGGAGTCAGTAGCAGCGACAACGGGGGAGTGGCGACGCGGGGCAGTGCCTATGTGGGGGTGGGGAATGGTTGTGTGAGGGAAATAGAAAAGGAGAGGAGGAAGGGTGTTGTGTGTGCGAGGGAGAAGAGAGTGAGAAGTATGAAAATTTTGAGAAGAGAGTAAGAGAAAAGAGGGTGAAATCCCGTTTTCAGATCTAAAATTAGAATTACCGACCAAAGTTGGTTGGTACACTAAGTGTTTGATTGTTTGACTATTAACCGACCAACTTTGGTCTGTTATTTTTTTTTTTTAAATCTAAATTTTTTTTTTTGTGTTTTTATTTCTTAAAATATTATAAACTATAAAAAATTATTATAAACTATAAGCAATTATTTTATTCACACACACACACACACACACACACACACACACACACACACATATATATATATATATATATATATATATATATATATATATAATAATTATAAACTATAAGCATAATCACTAATAATGCATAACATAGATTAATCGATATAGGTCGAGGCGTTTTGTATTTAATATTAATCGATATAGGTCGAAACATTTTGTTTTTAATATTCATTGATGCATCTAAGTAAGTTATAAGTCGATCAATCAATTTACAAATAGATATATTTGATGATGATCAATTATATATACTAAATAAATTATTGCTTCTTCTCAAGTCTATCCCCAAAAGAACCGACCTTGTGGCCCTAGCACTTCGTGTTCTTTTATATATGCGGCTATACACACACCCCACACACACACACACTTCATTGGACTACTTTAACTATATATAGTATGTTATAGTATATGTTAGTGTATTCATTATTTGTATTACAAAATAAAGTGTTAACGGATTACATTTATATTATTTAGATTGTAAATATTAATGTGATTCAAAAGTTTGACCTATTAACTCGTTTACTTAATGCTAATAACTTCTTTCATTTTTTTAATTTGTGTTCCATACATATATATATATATATATGTCAAAGATGTTTAGTATTAATTCTTCTATATTTCATTATGTCATGACCCAAAAACGACCGTTGTGATGTCACCTATTGTGGAATTAGGCAAGCCACAACTCAACATTTCCAACACAGTAAAATACTTTTAGAAATAACATCGGAACACTTTGATATTGAGAAAAGCCTTTTCAAAAACAGAATTTATCCAAAATACGATACAATCCACCCCAAAAATCGGAGTGTCACTGAGTACATGAGCGTCTAAACCAGAATACAGTCCACAACAATATCTAGAGAATTAAACCTGAAAGTGCAGATAGAATAAGGAAGGAATCAAGGCCCGCGAATGCCATGCAACTACCTCGATAGTCCCGGAACTCTGATGCCTCAATCAGCAGCCGCCGCTATGACCAGATACTCCTGGATCTACACACAATATGCAGGGAGTAACGTGAGTACATGCAACTCAGTAAGTAACAAGTCCAAACTTTGGACTGAAAGGTAGTGACAGACTCAACCGGTACAGATAAAATGGAAATAACTATGCAGAAACGTAGGCATGCTTTCAAATTATATATGCAACTCAAAATAGTAAAGTAACGTAGATCTGAACAGTGTAATGAATATAATTCTGATATATCTACATGCCAATGCACATACTGTAAGTTATGCACCATGCTGTCAGCCTCAAGTGCTCACACTCTCGATATCTCAACCACTCGGTACTTCATATGTCCCATACGGTCCAAGGAAGATCCATCCCAGAATATATACAACACTAACCATAGGTTACCCAGTATCGAGGAAAGGTCAATCCAGCCCTGTGGAAAAGAATCATCTCCAGGTATCAAGTACTTCGGACAAGATCCATGTCAAGGGAAGATCCATCCCTCAATAATATCCACCGCGCTCACTGGGGTGTGGTACAGACTCCGGAGGGGCTCCTAGAGCCCAAGCGCTATCATAACAACAATATAACCGTTGCGGCGTGTAGCTAGATCCCATAACTATCACTCATAATCAGGCTCTCAGCCTCAATCAGTCATCATCCTCTCCAGTCTCACTCACGGGCTCAAAAAATCATAAAACTAGCCCGAAACAGTAGTATGATGAATCAATGATTAACAACTGAGACTGAGATATGGTATGTAATGAATGTATATGACTAAGTACAAAATATCAATAAAAGAAGTAAAGTGACAGCAAGAAACGACCACTATGGGTTCCAACAGTACCGGCATACAACCTGAACATGATATCTAGCATGATTGACAGCTCAGTTACTTTATCACATGATGAAACACCGATATCAACAAGATATTATCACTACACAGTGCCATGGAACCATCCATGCCACAATTCTCACAGTGCAGGCTCGCACGCCCGTCTCTTGGCATGTGTGTCACCTCAATACCAATCATATAACACATATTTTGGGGATTTGAACCCTCAACACAAAGTTTGAAAGCTTTACTTACCTCAACTACGCAAAATCCTACTCCGAAATGCCTTTGCCCCTCGACTCGGTCTCCAAATGCCCTGAATCTAGCCACAAGCAGTACAAGGTAATCAATATAGGCTAAATGAATCAATTCCATAAAGAAAACCTGAAATTCTAAACCAAAAATCCGAAATAGGCTCACCCCCCTCCCTCGGGGCCCACATCTCGAAATCCGACGAAATTCACAAAACCTGAAAGCCCATTCACTCACAAATCTAGCCATACCAAATTTATCAAAACCCGACTCTATTTGGCCATCCAAATCCCCAAAATCCACTCTCCAATTCTCAAGCCCTAACCCCCAAATTCAGTTCAAAATCTCGCTAATTAGGTGGGGAAAGTCAGCGGGGAAACAAGATTTATGATTAATAAAAACGTGTAAAATATGCTTATCTCAATAACCCCCTCAAAATATTCTCTAAAATCGCCTAAGTCTGAGTCCAAAATGTTAAAAATGAGACTAAAATCGCGAACCTTTGTTTTTAAACCTTTTCCCCAGAATTCTCACACGTGCAACAATTTATCCGCGCCTGCAGAGCCACTTCTGCGAAAAAATTCCGCTCCTGCGGAAGTCACTTATCCAGCTGCCTCCGCTTCTGCGATCACAGGACCACATTTGCACCAATCGCAGGTGAGGGAAACCCATAGCACCTGCGGCTCAATCTCGCACCAGCGCCCACATGTCTGCTTCTGCGACCATCGCAGGTGCGGAATAATCTTCGCACCTGCGACCTCTGCTCAAATCATCCTTGACCGCTTCTGCGGTTCCTTCCCCGCTTCTGCGGCCTCGCAACTGTGGTGCCAACTCCGCAAGTGCGATTACACCAGTAACAGCATCACTTCAGCTGCTTCTCAAATTCCAACCCAAGGCCGTTAACCTTTCGAAATCAACCCGAGGCCCCGGGACCTTAACAAAACATCCCAACAAGTCATATAACCAAATACGAACTTAGTCGGACCTTCGAATCACCCAAAAGAACATCAAAACTCAGATTACACCCGGATTCAAGCATAAAGAACTTCTAAACTTTCAAATTCCACAAACGACGCTGAAACCTATAAAACCACGTTCGATTGACCTCAAATTTTTCATAGAAGTCATAAATGACACCGCGAACCTACTAAAATTCCGGAAATCAAATCCGACCCCTATATCAAAATTTTCACTGCCGGCCAAATTCGCTAAATATTCCAACTTTCGCCATTCAAGCCTAATTCTACTACGGACCTCCAAATCACATTTCGGGTGCGCTCCTAAGTCCAAAATTACCTAATGGAGCTAACGAAACCATCAAAGTTAAAATTCGAGGCCGTTTACACATAAGTCGACATCCGATCGACTTTTCCAACTTACGCTTCCAATTAAGAGACTAAGTATCTCAATTCACTCTGACATCACCCTGGGCCCGAACCAACCAAACTGGTAAGGAATATGACAGTTGAGAAACACAGTAGAAGCAGAAAAATAAGGAAATGGTGCTATAATTATCAAGACAACTGGTCGAGTCTTCACATCCTCCCCTCTTAAACAAACGTTCGTCCTTGAACGAGTATAGAGATATACCTGAAGCGGTGAAAAAATGAGGATAACTGTTTCACATATCATGCTCGGTCTCCCAGGTCGCCTCCTCGACTCCCTGACCCATCTATTGAACCTTCATAGAAGCAATGTTCTTCGACCTTAGCTTCTGAACCTGTTTGTCCAAAATAGTTGATGGCTCCTCAACATAAGATAGATCCTGGTCCGACTAGACTGAGCTGAAATACTGAGTGCACTCCTGCTAGATTGGGAGGTAAAGCAAGAGCATAAGCAACCTCCCCAATTCGCCGCAACACCTCAAACGAACCAATGAACCTATGGCTCAGCTTGCCCTTCTTTTCAAACCTCATAAAGCCCCTCATAGACGAAACCCGGAGAAAGACCCGCTCTCCAACCATGAATGAAACATCCCGGACCCAGTCCGCATAACTCATTTGTCTGGACTGGGTTGTACAAAGTCTATCTTGAATCACCTTAACCTTCTCCAAGGCATCCTGAACCAAGTCCGTACCCAATAATCTAGTCTCGCCTAGCTGGAACCAACCCACTAGAGACCTACACCACTATAATACTAAGCCTCATACGGTGCCATCTGGATGCTCGACTGATAACTGTTGTTGTAAGAAAACTCCACTAAAGGCAAGAACTGATCCTACGAACCTCCAAACTCCATCACACACGCATGGAGCATATCCTATAATATCTGAATAGTGCGCTTAACTCCACTCGAGTACCAACTCATGCTGTACAGCCCTCCAGAACTGTGATATAAACTATGTACCCCGGTCAGAGATGATAGATACCGGTATGCCATGAAGCCTGATGATCTCGCGGATATACACTCGAGCCACCTGCTCGGAAGAATAGGTAGTCATTACAGGAATGAAATGAGTTGACTTGGTCAGCCTATCCACAATCACCGAAATTACATCAAACCTCCGCTGCGTCCGTGGGAGTCCAACAACAAAGTCCATAGTGATTCGCTCCCACTTCCACTGCCGAATCTCCAACTTTTGAAGCAACCCACCTGGTCGTTGATGCTCATACTTCACCTGCAGGCAATTTTAGTCACCGAGCTACATACTCCACTATTTCCTTCTTCATTCTCCTCCACCAGTAATGTTGTCTCAAGTCCAGATACATCTTCACGGCACCCGGATGAATGGAATACCGCAAACTGTGAGCCTCCTGGAGAATCAACTTACGCAAACCATCTACATTGGGCACACATAGCCTGCCCTGCATCCTCAATTCACCATCATCCCCAATAGTGACCTCCTTATCATCACCGTGCTGGACCGTGTCCTTAAGGATAAGCAGATGGGGGTCATCATGCTGACACTCCCTGATAGAGTCATAAAGAGAAGACCGAGAGACCACACAAGCCAATACTAGACTCGGCTCAGAAATATCCAATCTGACGAACTGGCTAGCTAAGGCCTGAACATCCCACGCCAATGGCCTCTCTACTGCTGGAAGATATGCTACGCTCCCTAAACTCTCCACCCGACGACTCAAGGAATCGGCCACCACATTGTCCTTCCTGAGATGGTACAAAATGGTGATATCATATTCCTTAATAAACACTAACCATCTCCACTAACGCAAGTTAAGATTCTTCTATTTAAATAGATGCTGCAAACTCCGGTGATCAGTGAAAATATCATAATGGACCCCGTACAAATAGTGCCGCCAAATCTTCAAGGCATGAACAATAGATGTTAACTCAAGGTCATGTACATGATAGTTCTTCTCATGGGTCTTCAACTGGTGTGAAGCATAAGCAATCACTCTACTATCCTACATCAGATCACACCCAATACCGATCCGTGAAGCATCACAGTACAATGTGTAAGAACCAGAAGCTGATGGTAGAACTAGAACTGGAGCCATGGTCAAAGCAGTCTTGAGCTTCTGAAATCTCTCCTCGCACTCATCTGAGCACCTGAATGGAGCACCCTTTTGGGCCAATTTGATCAAGGGCAATGCAATAGATGAGACACCCTCCACAAAGTGATGGTAATAGCCAGCAAACCAAGAAAACTCTGAATCTCCATGGCTGAAGATGGTCTGGGCAACCTCTGAACCACCTCTATATTTTTTGGATCTACCTGAATACCCTCACTGGACACCACGTGCCCTAAAAACGCCACTGAACTGATCCAAAACTCACACTTTGAGAAATTTGCATAAAGCTTATCCTCCCTCAACCGTTGTAACACAATCCTAAGATGGATGGGCATGCTTCTCCCGGCTACGAGAGTACACCAGGATGTCATCAATGAATACAATAATGAACGAGACAAGATAAGGATGAAACACACTGTTCATCAGATGCATGAATGCTGCTAGGGCGTTGGTCTGCCCAAAAGACATCACAATGAACTCATAATGGCCATATCGAGTCCTGAAAGCTGTCTTAAGAATATCGTAGTCCCGAATCTTCAGCTGGTGATACCCTGACCTCAAATAAATCTTGGAGAACACCCTCGGACCCTAAAGTTGGTCGAATAGATCATCAATACGCGAAAAATGATACTTGTTCTTGATGGTGACCTTGTTCAACTGCTTGTAATCAATGCACATTCTCATAGTACCATCCTTCTTCTTTACAAATAGAACTTGTGCACCCAAAGGTGACATTCTAGGCCGAATAAACCCCTTATCAAGGAGTTCCTGAAGCTGTTCCTCCAACTCCGTCGGTGCCATACGATACGGTGGAATAGAAATGGACTAAGTACCCGGCACCAAATCAATACTGAAGTCAATGTCCCTGTCATGCGACATGCCCGGCAGGTCTGCAGGAAACACTACCGAAAAATCACACAGCATAGGAACAGAATCAGTAGCAGGGGCCTCTACACTAACATCCCTCGCAAAAGGCCAAATAAGATAGACAACCCATCTCAACCATCTGCTGAGTCTTCAAGTATGAAATCACTCTACTGGGAACATAGTCTATAGAGTCGCTCCACTCAACCCTAGGTAATCATGGCACTTCCAACATCACGGTCTTAGCGTGATAATCTAGAACAGCATGACATGGAGACAACCAGTCCATACCCAAAATCACATCAAAATCGACCATACTAAGAACAAGAAGATTTACTCTAGTCTCCAGACTCCCAATAGTCACCACACATGACCTATATACACGGTCCATAATAATAGCATCGCACACCGGAATAGATACATGAACAGATGAAACTAAAGACTTATGAGGCATATCTAGAAAATGAGCGAAATACAAGGACACATATGAATAAGTGGAACCAGGCTCAAATAATATAGAGGCATCTCTGTGGAAAATTGAGACAATACTTGTAACCACAACATCCAAAGAAATGACAATTGGTCTGGTAGGAGGAGAGCATAGAAACGGACCTAGCCACCCCCGGATCAGCCTTCCCCTCTCGGGCGACCCCTAGCTGACTAAGCTCCACCTCGAGCTGGTTGGGCGGGTGGTGAAACAACTGGTGCTGAAGTCGAAGGTTGACTCCTCTACTGAGATGAACCTCCTGAAAGGTGGGGATAGTACCTCTTGATATGACCCAAATCTCTACACTCAAAGCAACCTTTCCCTGTGAATGGTGGTGGGGACTGAAGGGGACCCCGAGCACCGGAATAACTGCTAGAAGGTCATAGATGAACCCTAATTTGATGGTGCATGAGACAAAATTTGAGCTAGTATTGCACTGAATGACGACTGACCCTGCTGATAACTGTGTGACCCGTGGTCAGATGATGCAACACTGTGAACTGGGCGAGCCGTCTGAGCATGTCTGAATGGATGACCCCTACCGTGGTGGAACTGAACCTCAAAAGGAACACCGCTAAATCCTCCCTGTCCACGAGGCCTCATGGCCTCCCTCTCAAGCCGCTCCTGACTGCGAACCATCTCAATCTGACGAGCAATGTCGACAACCTCATCAAAAGTAGCACCAAACACTCTCTCCAGTCATAAGAAATCGCAGCTTAAAAGTAAGGCCATTTATGAACCTCCTGATCTTCTCTCTGTCTGTGGGAACCAACTAGATAGCTTGATGGGCCAACTCCAATAATCGCATCTCATACTGCATCACAAACATATCACCCTGACGAAGCTGATCAAACTCACTGTGCAGCTCCTCTCTACGGGACTGAGGCACGAACTTCTCTAGGAAGAGAACGGAGAACTGCTACCAGGTAAGGGGTGCTGCGCCGACCGGCCTACGCCTCTCGTAAGCCTCCCACCAACTAAAGGCAGCTGCAGAGAACTGAAAAGTAGTGAACGAGACCCCACTGGTCTCTAGAATACCTGTTGTACGGAGTATCCTCTGACACCTGTCCAAGAAGCCCTGTGCATCCTCTCCCTATGTACCACTAAAAGATGGAGGCTGGAGCCTCCTAAACCTCTCCAATCTACGCTGCTCATCCTCAGGAATTGCAGGAACCACATAATCTTTAGCAGCTGTGACCGGCTGGGCTGGTGGTGCCCCCGGTGCTTGGAGTCCCTGCATCACCTGCTCTGGTGTGCGGGCGGCGGGAGTCTGAGTGCCTCTCCCAGCTTGAGAAGTGGCTGCTGCGATCAAAAAGTGACCGCCTGAGCAAGACCAGTGCACACAGTCAGAATTTGAGCTTAGGCCTCCTGAAGGCCTGGAATCACGATGGCACAGCTGGTGCCTAAGCTGGTCCCACTGGCGCATACACAACTGGAACTTGATCTCGAACTGTGGAAACTAGTGGATCTGTAGGAAGAGATACTGTGTAGCAATGACCTCCACATAAGTGCAATTCAATAACAAGGGAGATACCACGAGTCGATAATTCCAAATAAGGATAAGACAACTATGATAAAGGATAACTAACTTTATTTAGGATTTAGCACTCATGAAAGAGGCACAACAATTACAATTAAGGATAAGCAATGGAAAGGAAAATTATTGCCTCAATTAAGGATAAACAATTATAGAAGAGATAATAAAAATTTCAAATAAAGCTAAGCAGTTAGGAAAGTATAGCATGGGGCGATCGAAGAGGCAACAACTTTAGTTAAGGCACACAAGAGTCAAATAGGCAATAAGAGTGGAACATGAAGCAATTAATTCTAATTAATACACGTTGAGATGAAACTAGTAAATGGAAAAACTTAACACAATAAAACAGCTTCATGTCTAATGAACATAAGAACCTACGAGCCCTAAAAGGTCAATTTTCCACAACTAAGCCCGCGCACGTGCTTGTCACCTCGTGTACACAAACTTTACATGATATAATTAGCACAAAAGACTCAAATTCTAAGGGGTAGTTCCTCCACACAAGGTTAGGCAAGATATTTACCTCAAAGGAGATAGACCGATACTCTAAAATAAATTTGTCGAGTGAAATAACCTCTGGACGGCTCAAGTCTAGCCAAAACAAATTCAAAGCATAAATAAGACTCATAAGAAAATATTCTGGATAATAAAGCTTCAATATTTATCAAAAACTAAAAATCAACCCAAAAGTCGACCCCTGGGCCCGCATCTCGAAACCAGACAAATTTCACAAAATTCGAACACCCATTTTGATACGAGTTCAAATCTTCCAACTTCTAAAACTCGCGCTGAAACCTATCAAACCAACCCGGAATAACGTCAAATTTTGCAGGCAAGTCCCAAATGACATACCAACTCTCCGAATCAAATTCTGACCCTGATAAAACCAAAGTCAACTATTGGTCAAACTTGTCAACCTTCAAGTTTTCCAAATTTCGTCAAAATACTTCAAATTACCTTGCGAACCTCCAAATCCAAATTTGGACACGTGCCTAAGTCCAAAATCACCATACGAAGCTGCTCAAGACCTTATGCCACTGAACGGGACTTTAATTCTCAAAACGGTCGGCCGGGTCGTTACATTCTCTCTCTCTTAAACAAAAGTTCGTCCTCGAACGTACCAAGAATCATATAGAATTCATCAAATCACTGAATGCATTCATCCAACATATACCCGCGGGTGACCCCACGTCACCCCAATCCACATAAGCCAGACGACACCATTTCAACAGTAATTTACTCCTTCCACCAATACCAATAAGCCTCAGAGTCAAAACTTTCACCTTCCGTTCATCTCCAAAAGACCCGATTCCTACATCCACACATGTTATCAGCCTCAACTAGCTACAACAACTTATGCCTACACCCATAAAGTACAACCACACGTCATGATACATCACACATATGCCCATAAAAAAACATTTCTGACCACAATAGCTGCCCGTAATCAAAACCAGCACCGGAAACCAACCTCAAATCAATTAGAACCCTGTTTCAACCCTCCACAACACTAACAATGATGCAAGAAACATGAAGACCTCATAACTACTCACCCGAATCAACAAGTCACAACTAACACCATCAGACACACACCCTGCAAGCTAAAACTCAAAGAAGCACATTACAAAAATGACTGAATATGTAAGGAGAAACACATAGGAAAACTATCAAACAAGCTCGACAGGAACAAGTCTCTCTCAGTACCATTCTATGAATAAATTTAACAAGGAAGAATCAAAGTTTATGAACAAATCACAAGGATCTCATCCCGATATAACTTCCACCGCGGCACGCAGCCCAGTTCAAACATA
Source organism: Nicotiana paniculata (assembly GCA_005239505.1). Classification (NCBI taxonomy): domain Eukaryota; kingdom Viridiplantae; phylum Streptophyta; class Magnoliopsida; order Solanales; family Solanaceae; genus Nicotiana; species Nicotiana paniculata. The sequence continues at coordinate 49,488 of ML313003.1, read as the reverse complement.
TCAAATCATATGAAATCACGAGGGTCTCACACTCAACTCTGAATCACAAGTAGAATACACATCATACCAACCAAAACATTATACTAATTCAATTTCTCCATTAAAATCACAACACTTACTGAACTCTCACCCTGGTAGAGCATCTAAATAACAAATTGCAACCAAATTTTATAGAAATCACATCAAAATCTATCGTAATGGACAACAGGAATTCACTTCTAGTGTCGTAACTCTAAAATGATGAATGAAAAAATAAAACAATAGACACAGGTAACCACCATAATATCTCGCAACATGAGCAAACATATAAGAAGAATTTCTAAATCAATAACTCACCTATAGGCGGAGCAACAATAGGGGAAACTCACCCCGGTTAACAGAACCAAAATAAAATACGAATGAGGCTTCTCCATAACAAATCAAAAGCAAAGATGTATGACATCATCTGGCGCAGTGGCCTCAGACCTACTGTATAAAACACATCAACGGGTCGGGCCTTCCCTTTTTGGGCGCCCTCTACTCACTTGAATACCTCGTTGTGACAAACTTGTCTGGAGTCTGGGACAATCTCTCACCATGTGGCTAGTACCTCCACACTCAAAGTAACCTCTTTGCTAACGTGGCCGTAGGAACTGTGCGGTACGGATGCTTTGAGACCCATGAGCACCTGAAATATCGTGCAAAGCCTGGAGTGCAAACTGAACTGTCTAACCCACAAAACCTCTACCATGCCGTACCCTGCCTCCAAAATAAGGACCAGCAGATTTTTTCGGTCTTCGAGGCCTCCTAGCCTCCATGCCGTCTCTCTCTTGCCCCCCCTCCCCACCAATCCTCTCTCTCTCCTGGTCCCACATGCCCTCCATTCGGCGAGCGATCTCTACCACCCACTAAAAGTAAACATTCGACTCCAACTCCCGAGTCATGCTGAACCAAATATCATGTTTGAGCCCCTCAATGAACCTACGGGCTCGCTCTCTAACTCTAGCGACCAAAGCAGGTGCATGTCCAGCCAAATCACTGAATCTAACGGCATACTCTGATACTGACATAGTGCCCTGCCGCAGCTGCTCAAACTCTACGTGCCATGCATCCCGAAAGGACTGAGTTACAAACTCTCTCAGGAATATCTCTGAAAACTGAGCCCATCAAAGTAAAGTTGCATCGGCCGGGCTACCTAACTCATACTCTTGACACCATTGATATTCCACTCCCTTAAGCTGGAACGTAGTAAAAGCAACCCCTATCACGACTCAAAGTCAAACTAGTCATGATGCAACCTAACTCAACCCGCTAGGTAAGCCAATTAACAACTATCCAATTCCAGTGAAATTAATAAAACAATAGAATAAAAAAGTTAATTGAATCATATACACTCCCCAATGACGGGTTGTAACGACCGGCCGATCGTTTCGAGAATTTAAGTCTCGTTCAGCGACATAAGGCCTTGTACAACTTTATATTATGTGCATCGACTTGTGTGCATGGTTGAATTCAGTTATTGGAAGATTCAGAGTTGAATTGGAAGAAGTGATGTTTTAGACGTCAATACTACACAATATTATAATTTAATTGTGCAGTACCCAATTTTCGAGTGCTGTCTAATAAGAAGAACCTGGTTCTTCTTGGTGTACTACTTACTACTATTTGCGGAATAATAAAGCAGTTTAGTAAAGACACATATATTTTTACGTGAAAAAACACCTAGCTCAAAAGGTGAAAAAACCACGACCTACTCCTCAGTAGGATTTGCTCAAACACTTCACTAAAAACTCTGAGTCAAACAGACTTACAAAATAAACTCTTTTGTAATCCTAGGACTAAACTCTAATCCTCTTTGTATCAACTAGCTTCTAGCTAATTTCTACAGACGTCAAGCTAACTCTAACTTGAACAGTGTGTACCTATTGCAATTTGCTTCTAAGAAAGCTGAAAAGATACAATGTTAAAAATCCTACTACAACCAACTAGACTCAATGATGAACGAATGAAACTATTTCTTCTAGTTGAACTATAGTATTTGCACAATACTTCTACTTGCAAATAACCTGGGAATTTTGCTTACAGAACTTGATTCAATTTAGTCTTTGTGCGTCTTTTTGTGTATCCCCAATTTCAGCAGTAATACTTTGAGTATTTATAAAGTCAGTTATTGAGTTCTGGTTTGATTCTACCTGAGAGAACAAGTTCTTATCAAACTCAACTTCCTTTATTTGTTTCTTTCCTTGCTGAATTCAACTTCTTTCATCTACATCAGTTTGCAATCTTTTCGTATTAGGATACATCCTCTTAGTTCTTTGATACTCAGCAATCACTGATATCTCCTATGCTTGTATGATTTTTGTGCCAACTGCTCTGTTCAGGTGTGTATGATATGATGGACCTGGTTCATCTTGTCAACATTAAAACAGAATAAAAACTGAAACAAAAACTAGACACTGTCCTGAACTGGACACTTGATAGGTTTGGAGGGGGTAGCACTGGACATTCCTAAGGCTGGGAGGGTGCAGATGAGGCTGGGTTCTTGGTTTGTAGAAGGGACAGAATTTGGTGTAAAACACCTTCATTTTTCTCCTTCTCCTTTGCTAACTCAGCTTTGAGAGCATCACGCTTAGATTCTACCTCAATTAAGCGAGACCTCAATCGAAGGATCTCCATATCCTTTAACTCGCTTTCTTGCACCAAAGTACGGACCTTGATGTTGACTGGTAGCTTCCGAGATGAACCAGGTTCATCTGTCGGGGCATTGACAGTATAATTACAAGACAGCAGAGTGTCCTTCCCAAGGAAATCCTTAGCAGTATCCATCTCAGCCTTCTTTGTAAGAACTCCAAAATGAGCAAGAACGACAGTCAAAATAAGGCCATAAGGGATCGCATGCGCTTTGGTGCCATTCACCACTCTGTCCAAGAGATGGATGATAAAAGCTGGCCAATTAATCTGCTTGCCTCTGTACAGACACTCCATGAGGGTTAAATCCATGTAGTTAGCAGTGTGTCTTCGTTCTTGTATGGGCAGCAGGAACTTGATCACAAATTCAAAGAACAACTTGTGCTCAGGCTTCATCTCACTCTTGTACACTGCCCTAGGTTCAATCTCCTTCTCATTGTCGCAGAAGAATCTGGTGATATTGAGAGCTGAGGCCATTCCATCTAAACACGGAAATCTCTGCCTCGTGTAGTCTTTATAACCCTCAACTGGAATGTCTAGAATGATTCCCAGTTCTTGAGCATCAAAGGAGACTTCAACTCCCTTGACCAATGAGGTGACCCTGCCTCCAATGACTATGGCATTACCCATGAACTCCACAACCTCATTTCTGACTAGCCTGCCTGCCATACGAAGGACCATGTCCTTCCAGCCCTGCACTGCCAGAAAATCCAGTAAATACCTCATTCCAGACTCCTCCAAATCCTTCAACAATTTACCTTTCAAGATTTTTCTCTTGTAAAACATGGCAACTCTGTCAATAGACACTTCTCCAACCTCCTTCTCTTCCTCTCCACTCTATTCTGGATCATCATCCCTCTCAATAATCTGTACTTTCTTTACCTTCTTTATCTTAGACCTTGTCTTTGAAGCAGTACTCCCAGTGGTGATGGACACATTAGCTGACTTCTTTGAAGAAGTCTTAGGCTTTTTGGGCTTGGGAATCTTGATAAACACTGGAGCAGCCTCCTCTTCTTGTTGGACCAGGTCCGGCCACTCTTCATCGTCAACAATAACAGGTTCCCCTACCTTTGCTTTCCCCTTCTCTGCCTTCTTTCTTTTGCTTTCTTACTGAGATTTTTCCAATTTCTCCTCCTCTTCTCGTACAGTATTTCTCGTCGCACGTACCCTAGGAACAAGTACACCAACAGAATCATCAGTCTTCCTTTTCTTTGAAGGAACTGAGGCTTTAGACTTTCTGGAATTTGGAGTCCTTCTCTTCTTAGGGTTGTATGAGTCCCCCAGCTTCTTTAGTCTTTCAGCCAAAGTTTCTTCCCCAGAAGAAACATGTTCATCTATTTCCTTCAATAACTTCTCCAACCCAGCAGCAGCTTCCTCAACTTCAGTAGTTCCCCTTAAAACCATGACACTTTCTTCAAGATTTTCAAGAATGGGGCCACAAAATGCAAGCGTGGTACCATCCTCCCCGGATCCCCTCACATCTACTTCACCCTCGTTCTCAAGATTTTTCTCTTTCCCAAATTTTCTTTGCCTTCTTGGAACTTCCACATCCACCACAGATCCTACCAACACAAATCGATTCTCAGCAGAATTTAAATAAGAGGTAACTTCAGTATTACCTTTCTCAGCACTGGATGAACCAGGTGCTTTGTCTTCATTGGCTGATTTAAATGAATCATTGGATGATTATGGTTTAGAGCCTTCCTCAGCACGTAAAATATCTTCCAAGAATTTTTCTCTTGAACCAGAAGCCACAGATTTACATGCAAGAACCTTAACACGACGGGTTTTGGGGCTGGGGTAGGATTTGGTATGGGTTCAGGGATTATAGAGTGTTCTGGGGTTGNCTTAACACGACGGGTTTTGGGGGCTGGGGTAGGGTTTGGTGTGGGTTCAGGGATTGTAGAGTGTTCTGGGGTTGATGATTTTTCAGGAGACTCGGAACTATAGACTGAGGGAGAGTTTGAATTAGATTCATAGTTTCCCCCATCATAATCTTTGTTTGGGGATGAGTCAGAAGAAGCTGGTGGAGGAGACGACATGATTTTGATTTGGTTAGAGAGAAGAAAATAAAAGGCAGTAGGGATTTTGAGTTGAGTGAGTTGAACAAGGTTCGACTGGTGTTTTATGCACAATGAGTAATGATGGCCTATTTATAACTTGTGGCTGGGGAGATTTCAACAGAAGTGTATTAACCAAGTAGGATCCTAATCGATTAAGAACTGTCAGTGATTGGACATTGATTAGACAGTTACTTTTCCCCCTAAAACTAGGCTAATTAATTGAGACGGGACTTCTTGAAACAGGTTCATTGTTTGGGTAAGTACGAGAATTGAATTTGAACCATAAATGGATAGAGTCCTGCTCATGTATGACTGTACTTGAATTAATACATGTATGGAGATGAGAACGTACCTTGTCAATCAAGTAGACCAGCATGGATGAACCAGGTTCATCCTGTTAAAATCTTTATTTTGCCTCAATTCACAAAGATAGAGAAACATCATTAGTGACTAGGGAATCATATTAATACATGGAATAAGAATATGACAATAAAGACATAGTACTGAGCAATGATTAATCTGATTACGTACCTAATTAAAATTTTCTAGCCAAAAAAAAATCCTTTTTTTTTCAATTCTGTTTTTTATTCAATTAGGTGATCTTAATCATCCCTAATTCAAGATTGTTTCTCTAATAACGCTCCCTACTCAATGCTTTGGTAAATATATCAACAATTTGACGATTAGTAGCACATAATTCGATTGAGATTATTCCATTTTCATAGTTATCCCTCAGGAAATGGTGTTTACCATCTATGTGATTAATTCTCTTGTGATGAACCGGGTTCTTAGTCATACTGATTGCACTAGTGTTATCACAGTAAATAGGAATGCATCCCACATCTACACCAAAGTCCAGGAGTTGTTGCCTGATCCATAGCAACTGGGCACAGCAAGAGGCTGCAGCCACATATTCAGCCTCAGCAGTAGACAAGGCTACTGAATTTTGTTTCTTGGTGGCCCAAGAAACAAGGCAGGAGCCCAAAAAGTAAGTCATGCCTGAAGTACTTTTCCTGTCAATCAGGAAACCTGCGTAATCAGTATCAGCATATCCTACAAGGTCAAAATTACTACCTTTAGGATACCAAAGGCACAGATCAGTGGTGCCCTTCAGATATCTTTAAAAAAAAATTACTGCAGTGAGGTGGGACTCCTTTGGATTGGTTTGAAACCTAGCACATAGTCCCACACTGAACACAATATCAGGTCTACTTGCAGTAAGATTGAGTAGAGACCCAATCGTCCCTCTGTATGTCTTCTGATCAACGGATGAACCAGGTTCATCCACATCCAATTTTTTAGCTGTGGCTATTGGGGTATCTATCTCCTTTGAATCCTCCATTTTGAATTTCTTGAGGAGTTGTTTCACGTACTTCTGTTGATGTATCATTGTGCCATGTGGAGTTTGTTTGATTTGCAAAGCTAAGAAGAAGGTTAGTTCACCCATCATACTCATTTCAAATTCACTCCCCATTAATGTTGCAAATTCCTTGCTAAGTTTTTCAGTAGTTTCCCCAAATATGATATCATGAACATATATTTGCACAATCAGAATATATTTTCCCCTTTCCTTTAGGAACAAGGTACTGTCTATCTTGCCTCGTTTGTACCCATGTTCCAGTAGGAATTTTGACAATCTCTCGTACCAAGCTCTAGGCGCTTTCTTGAGACCATAGAGAGACTTGTTAAGTTTAGATACATGATTAGGTGACTCTTTTCTTTCAAAACCAGGAGGTTGTTTTACAAATACATCTTCCTTAAAATAGCCATTAAGAAAGGCACTCTTTACATCCATCTGATGAAGAGTGAATTCCATGTGTGCAGCAAATGCTATAATAAGTCTGATTCCCTCCAATCTTGCCACAGGAGCAAAGGTCTCATCATAGTCAATTCCCTCTTCTTGGCTGTATCCTTGAACAACCAGTCTAGCCTTATTTCTTGTAACAGTTCCATCCTCATCGAGCTTGTTCCTGAATACCCACTTGGTGCTAATTACTGATCTGTCTAGTGGCCTGGGTACCAAGTGCCATACTTGACTCCTCTCAAATTGGTTCAGCTCTTCTTGCATGACTGTTACCCAATCAGCATCTTGCAGGGCTTCAGCAATGTTCTTTGGTTCAATCAAGGATAGAAATGTATCAAACGCACACAAATTTTTCAAGGAGGATCTAGTTTTGATTCCAGAGCTCAAGTCTGTTATGATGTTCTCAAGAGGGTGAGAACTCTGATATCTGTGTGGTTTGAGTACCAGTTGTTCACTTCTGGATTGTTCCATGTTGTCTTGTAGTTGTGGAACAGGATCAGGGCCAGTATTTCCATGTAGAATTCCCCCTGTCAAGTTGCGTGGGGTTGTTGAACCTGGTCCATCACTTGTTCCATCTGCCATAGGTGCTTCAATGTGGTCATTGCTCCTCACCAGTCCAAGCTCCTCATCTTCTGGTTCCTGTCTCTCAGATAAAGTGTTAGTTTCATCAAAGACAACATGTACACTTTCTTCTACACACATAGTTCTTTTATTGTATATTTTATAAGCTTTGTTATGTATTGAATATCCCAAGAACACTCCCTCATCACTTCTGGGATCAAATTTTCCTAGAGAATATTTGTCATTATTATGCACATAACACTTGCATCCAAAATCCCTAAGATGGGATATGTTGGGCTTTCTCCCTTTTAGTAATTCATACGAAGTTTTCTCTACCAGAGGTATGGTCATGCATCTATTAATAATGTAGCATGCGGTGTTAATTTCTTCTGCCCAGAAGCTGTGAGGTAGTTTGCTTGATAGAAGCATGGTTCTTGCCATGTCTTCAAGAGTTCTGTTTTTCCTTTCAACAACCCCATTTTGTTGTGGGGTTCTAGAAGCAAAAAAAATTATGATTAACACTATGTTCATCACAGAACTCAGCAAACTCAGTACCATGGTCAGATCTTATTGATGCCAGTTGATGTCCCAATTGATTTTGAATTTTCTTAATAAATGAGGTGAACATATCAAATGCTTCATCCTTAGATGACAGGAATAAGGTCCAAGTGAAACTTGAAAAATCATCAACTAGCACCATCACATATCTCTTACCACCTCTACTTAAAGTTCTCATAGGACTGCATAGATCCATATGAACCAGTTCCAACGTCCTGGTGGTACTGACCATTTTCTTACTTTTGAAAGAGGACCTTACCTGCTTCCCCCTGGCACATGCCTCACAAACTTTGTCTTCCTTGAACTTAATGTTAGGAAGTCCTACCACTAAGTCCTTAGAGACTAGTTTGTTAAGCTGAGTTAGACTTGCATGACCAAGTCGTTTGTGCCACAGGAGGGGATCACTGTCCAACACACTTAGACAAGTGAGTTCATTTTCAGACAGTGTGGACAAATCTATGACATAGATGTTATTCATTCTTTTTCCCTGCAAAACAATCTTGTCAGTAAGCAGGTTAATCACAAAACATTTTGTGGAAGTAAAAGCAACCAGGTTACCTCTGTCACATAGTTGTGATACACTGATCAGACTATATTTCAAGCCATCTATTAGATACACATGTTCAATAGATCGTGTATCATCCTTACCTACCTTACCAACCCCAATGATTTCACCTTTCTTTCCGTTTCCAAAGGAGACATTTCCTCCTTTGAGACCTTCAAGTGAAAGGAACTGTTCCATGTTCCCAGTCATATGTTTTGAGCAGCCAATATCAAAGTACCAAATCTGGCTGCCTCCTCTCACTTGAACCTACAAAAGGAAATCAGGGGTTAGTTTTAAGAACCCAAACTAGTTTGGGTCCTTTTCTATGAGAGAATGGATGAATCAGATTTTTTCTGGCCCAGTTTGGTAGCAAGTTTTTCTTTTTAATGAATCTCTCATTTTTTTGGCTGGCCTTCTCTTTTACAGCACACTCATATTTATAGTGGCCAGTCTTCCCACAATGGGTGCATATTTTATTTTCAGGGAGAGTGAGATACTTGCTTTTGGGATCCCACTTAGGCAATTGACTCCCAAAACCAATCCCTCTTCTACTGCTACTGTGATTCTCTTGAAGCCATACTAGGGCATCAGAGGATTTATTCCATTTACAGGTTCGATCTAATTCATGTTTGACTTTGCCAAGTTGTTCATTAAGAGTTCTTACTTGCTCGTCCTTGGCATACATCTTATCTTTTAAGGTTCCTATGTTTTCTTCTAACATGACATGAGAGTGATCCACTACCTTTTTACTGGATCCTAGTCTTAACTTTAAGTTTTCAGATTTTAGCTCTAAAATCTCAGTTTAGAGTGGATGAACCTGGTTCATCAAGACAGTGTTTTTCTTTTCAGATTCACTGACCCTTATCTCCAGGTCCATGCATTTTGCTTTTAGCAATGCACACTCTTTAGATAGTTGATCCTTATCTTTGGTGGTTTCCTCAAAATCATCTATGAAGTCAAGTAGCAACTCAGAGAGTTTCTCCTCATCAGATTCTCCAGTTGCCATGAGAGCCTGATCTTCTATCTCACCATCTTCTGATTTTTCATCTGAACTTTCCCCCCAAGCAACAACCATAACTTTTGTTGTTTTTGTCTTGGGTTGAACCTGTCCCTTCCTCCTGTTCCTTCTCTCATATCTTTACTTTTTCCACTCTACTTCCCACTGAGGACAGTTTTTAATGAGATGGTCAGTCTTGCCACATTTATAGCATCCCTCATTAGCTGATCTTTCTGGTGCCTTTGCTTTGTTGGAGTTTCCTCCCCTGGAGATGCCCTTCTTCCTCATGAGAAAGTTTCTGAATTCTTTGGTTATCATGGCCATCTCATCCTCCTCCAGATCAGCTCCCTCAGTGATCCTCAGTGCTAGACTTCTCTCCTTCTTTGGGGCATCCATCTTCATGGTTTGCCTTCTGAGTTCATAGGCAGTGAGGTTCCCAATCAGCTCATCCAGTCTAAGGGTTGCCATATTTTTGGATTCCTGGATAGCAGTGATCTTGCTTTCCCAGGAGATAGGCAGAACTCTTGTCAAGATATTCTCTACCTTGTCTTCTTCAAGTATGATTCTTCCAAGAGACTTGAGTTCATTTGTCAAGGTTGTGAACCTTGGGTATATTTCCCGAATTGTCTCTCCTTCTTTCATAGTGAAGTTTTCATACTGAGAGTATAGTAGTGTACTTCTAGACCTCTTCACTTGAGATATTCCTTCATGAGCTACTTGTAGAGTATCCCAGATTTCCTTGGCAGTGGTGCAGCTTTGGATTCTACTATATTCATCTGGTCCTAATCCACACACTAGCCACTTATTTGCTTTGGCATTCTTCTCTTATTTCTTCAGATCTTCAGCCGTGCAGTCAACTCTAGTCTTAGGTACATCTTCACCTTCAAAATTTTTTTTCTTTGTTGCAAGTGGTCCATCAGTGGCTATGTCCCAGAGGTCATAGTCCTCACCAATAAGGTGGTCCTTCATTCTATTCTTCCACCAAGAATAGTACTGGCCATTAAAGAGTGGTGGTCTTGTAGTTGATTGACCTTCCTAGTTCCCAGGTGGTGCACTCATCTTGATCTTTTCCAAGGTGTTAGCCTTTTCAAGGATAACCTGCTCTGATACCAATTGATGTTTTAGACGTCAATACTACACAATATTATAAGTTAATTATGCAGTACTCAATTTTCGAGTGCTGTCTAATAAGAAGAACCTGGTTATTCTTGGTATACTACTTACTACTATTTGCGGAATAATAAAGCAGTAAAGTAAAGACACATATATTTTTACGTGGAAAAACACCTGGCTTAAAAGGTGAAAAAACCACGACCTACTCCTCAGTAGGATTTGCTCAAACACTTCACTAAAAACTCTGAGCCAAACGGACTTACAAAATAAACTCTTTTGTAATCCTACGACTAAACTCTAATCCTCTTTGTATCAACTAGCCTCTAACTAATTTCTACAGACGTCAAGCTAACTCTAACTTGAACAGTGTGTACCTATTGCAATTTGCTTCTAAGAAAGATGAAAATATACAATGTTAAAACTCCTATTACAACCAACTAGACTCAATGATAAACGAATGAAACTATTTCTTCTAGTTGAACTGTAGTCTTTGCACAATACTTCTGCTTGAAAATAACTTGGGAATTTTGCTTATAGAACTTGATTCAATTTAGTCTTTGTGCGTCTTTTTGTGTGTCCCCAATTTCAGCAGTAATACTTTGAGTATTTATAAAGTTAGTTGTTGAGTTCTGGTCCGATTCTACCTGGGAGAACAAGTTCTTATCAAACTCAACTTCCTTCCTTTGTTTCTATCCTTGCTGAATTCAACTTCTTTCATCTACATCAGTTTGCAATCTTTTCGTATTAGGAGATATCCTCTTAGTTCTTTGATACTCAGCAATCACTGATATCTCCTATGCTTGTATGATTCTTGTGCCAACTTCTCCATTTAGGTGTGTATCATATGATGGACCTGGTTCATCTTGTCAACATTTGTCAAACTTCAAAACCCATTCAGTGACATGGGCCAACAAGAAGGATTGTAGTTTTGGAAGCTTAAGTAGTGGGAATTTGACCGGAATATTTCTTTTGTGTAAACGGCTCCATAATGGGTTTCGGATGATCTCAACAGCTTCGAATGGTGATTTTGGACTCAGGCATGTGTCCAAATTTTGATTTGGAGGTCCGTAGGGTGTTTTGGAGCATTTCGGCGAACGTTGAAGTTGGAAGGTGGAAAGGTTGACCAATGGTTGAATTTGATGATGTCAGGGCTGGAATTCAATTCCGAGAGTTGGAACAGCTCTGTTATGCTATTTGGGACTTGTCTGCAAAATTTGACGTTATTCCGGGTTGGTTTGATAGGTTTCGTCACGAATTTTAGAAGTTGGAAGAATTGGAAATTCAAAAGTTTGATTCACGGTGTGATTCATAGTTTCGTCGATGTTCGATGTGATTTGAGACCTCGAGCGGGTTTGTATTAGGGTATGGAACTTGTTTGTACGCTTAGACAGGGCCCTGGGGGGGCCGTATGTGTTTCAGACGGTTTCCATGATTTTGAAGAGGTCTGAGTTCTGGTGTAACCATTGAGGACCTTAGGCACAGGTGCGATGGTCGCAGGTGCGAAGTTGGAGGCGCAGGTACGAGTGGAGCTGGTCTTGGAAATCTCTGCAGGTGCGTAGAATTTGTACGCATATGCGGCACCGCAGAAGCGGATCCCTGGGCACAGAAACGAGAGGGAGCGCAAGTGCGGTTGGTTATGCGCACCTGCGGTTGCGCAGAAATGGCTAATCTTGTCGCAGGTGCGGAAGTCCTGGCAGATTCATGTAAGTTGAAGGTTGAACATTTTTCTTCATATTTGAGTTTTAGACTACGATTTTGGGAGCTTCTATTGGGGGTTTTCAAGAAAAACGATTGGCAAGTGTTCTTCACCTAGAATTTAATATATTCCATAATTTTATCTTATTTTTATCATTTAAATTGTGTTTTCAGTTGAGGAAAATTATGGTTTTTGAAGAAAATTTTCAAAAGTAAAAATCATGATTTGAGAGACGAAATGTTATCGCAATTTGATAATTTTTTATTGTTGAACTCATATCGGAATGGTTGTTTGGGTTTTGTAAAATTTGTCGGGTTCCGAGGTGCGGGTCCGGGGGTCAACTTTTGGGTCGATTTCTAGATTTTTGTAAAGATTGGGACTTTACGATCCAAAATAGTTCCTTACGAGTTTTATTTGTGTTTTGAAGTTATTTTGATTAGATTTGAGCCGTCCGGAGGTCTTTTCACCGAGGAGTTTATTTTAGAGTACCAGGTTGTCTTCTTTGAGGTAAGTATCTCGCCTAACCTTACGTGGGGGAACTACCCCTTAGGATTTGAGTCTTTTATATTGATTGTAGTCCTTGTACGCGAGGTGACGGGTTCGTACCAGGACTTATTTGTGGAAAATTGGCTTTTTAAGGTTCCCAGGTCCATGTATTCATTGAATATGCAGTTGTTCTTTGCATGATTACTTCCTTAATTACTAGATTCACCTTTACCCGCTTAATAGAGTAATTTGCTTCGTGATTCACTCTTATTGATATTTGATTCATATGTGCATTAATTGAGACTGTTATTTCTTCCATTTGCCATGTTTCCTTCTCCCTAATTGCTTATTCCTATTTGAAGGTGTAGTTATTCATGTTTTGTAAATGCTCTCCCTTATTTGAAGTTATAGTGATCTTCTCGCTGCCTACCTTTAGTTGATTTGGTTGTACCTCTCTCGTAATTGTTCAACCTTAGGATAAGCTTAGAGGTTTTATGCCTTAGTGAACTTACCCTTATTGGGAATTATTGGGCTTGTGTTAGTTCTTGTTATTGAACCGTACATTGTGGTCTATTGTCACATGTTATTTTCTTTCTTGTTGAGATGTTCTTATTATGCCTAGTTTTCCTTATTGTGGTTCTTCCTTGTCAACTAGCTTTACTTTTTCTTGTGATCGAAGGTTCTTGAGTTGATTTATTTACTGTATCCTGTATTATTGTCATTGTATTTATTGTGGTGATGCACGAGGTTTCTACCGTACGGTTGTGGTTATTGTGATGCACGAGGGTTCTGTCGTGCAGTTGTTTATATAGGGATTTGCACGAGGTTTCTGTCGTGTCGTGATTACTAATGATATGCGCATGTGGCATGACAAGGCGGGGTATATATATGTAGGTTGCGCATGTGGCGAGACAAGGTGGGAACATGATTATGCACGTGTGGCGAGACAAGTATCTTCCTTGTTATTGTTGAGTATAGATACCTTGTTGTATTTTCATTCAATGTGTGAATGACTCTAACTGGAACGGGAGTCGTCCGTGCAGTTATTAGCTGAAATGAGGGCACAAGGTGTCAAATGTTAGGGTTCAGATATTGGGACCCGTGAGTTGTGATTTGTTCGAGGTTCAGTACCTCGTGGAGTTAACTAAGACTTGATGTAAAATACATTTGTAATTGCTGAATTATTACTTTCCCTTGTTGTGTACGTGATTCTGGATTTAGTTTATGTTCCATTCACTCTTGTGTGTTATTTCATGGTTTTTCCGTTGATACTAGTTATTTCCTTCCTTATTGAAATTTCTATATTGTTATACATATTGTGTAGTCTTTATGTAGATATTATATTCCTTTATTCCTATATTTATACTTGTTCAGTTCATTAGACCAGTGGGTGTCCTGTCTAGTCCTCGTCACTACTTCACTGAAGTTAGTCTTGATACTTACTAGGCACCACTATGGTGTTATCATACTACACTTCTGCACATTTTTGTGCATATTCCAGGTATTGCGTAGCCGTTTGGTCATTAGCTAGCAGCGTGGATTGCTGTGTGGAGACTCAAGGTAAAACCTACTACAGCGTTCGCGGGTTTCGGAGTCACCGTCCTATTTGTTCATACACTGTTTAATTTATTTTTGAACAGATGTATTTAGAATTTGTAGTAATATTTTGTAGAGCTTATGACTTGTACTTCCGGGTCTTGGGAATATGTTATTTTATAAAGAATTTATTTCAAAAAATATTAGATGTTTATTTTTGTTGTTAGTCCGTAAATGTTAGACTTACCTAGTCCGTAAGACTAGGTGCCATCACGATACCCAACGAAGGGGAAATTGGTTCGTGACAAGTTGGTATCAGAGCTCCAGGTTCATAGGTTCTATGAGTCATAAACGAGTTTAGTAGAGTCTTGCAGATCGGTAAGGAGAAGTATGTACTTATCTTCGAGAGGCTATAGAACTATTAGGACAATTTCACTTCCTTCATTCTTATCGTGCGAGTTCACTTATGTCGAAGATTGAAATTTTATCATTCCATTCTCTCAAAGATGGTGAGGACACGAGCTACAGTTCCTGATGACTTTACCCCCGAGCAGATGTCGCTAGGGGCAGAGGTAGAGGTTGAGGTTGACGAGGAGCATGTGTCACATCTAGTTTCCCTACTAGAGCATCCGTTGAGGAGCCACCAGTAGTTTTAGTTGGGGGCAAGTACCGGAGGCACCTTTTGTTACCCTCGGACTTCAGGAGACCTTAGCACAGTTCCTGAGTATGATTGGTACATTGGTTCAGGCATGGTTGATTTCGGTTTCACCAGCTACTTCAACGACCAGGGGAGGAGCCCAGACTCCCACCGCCCAGACATCGGAGAAGCGAGATCATGTTGGTCAGGTTTCAGGGGTCATGGCAACACAGCTTGTGGTCCTAGTTTAGCCCGTTGTTAGGGCAGAAGCATTTGAGGAAAAGCAGCTTAGATTTGCAAGGTTCAAGAAATATGACCCTCCTACATTCAGTGGCTTGGCTTTAGAGAGTGCATAGGGTTTCCTGGAAGAATGTCACCACATTCTTCATACTATGGGTATTGTTGAGCAGTGTGGGGTTGCTTTTACTATGTTCCAGCTTAAGGGACCGGCTTATCGGTGGTGGCGGGCATATGAGTTGGGTAGCCCTGTCGAGTCAGCTTCACTCACATGGGTTTAGTTTTCAGAGGTGTTCCTGAGAGAGTTTGTACCTCAATACCTTTGAGATGCGTAAAGTATGGAGTTCGAGCAGTTGCGGTAGCGCACTATGCCAGTATCAGAGCATGCCATCAGATTCAGTGATTTGTCCATACATGCACCCACTTTGGTCTCTATAGTTAGAGAGCATGTCCGTAGATTCATTGTGGGGCTCAGGCATGATATTTGGTTCAAGATGGATCGGGAGTTAGAGTCGGATGTTTAATTTTAGCAGGTGGTAGGGATCACTCGAAGAGTTGAGGGTATGTGGGATCAAGAGAGAGGTGACAGGCGAGGCTATGATAGAGAGGACATGCGAGGTCAGGAGAGAGAGGACAGGGAGGCGAGGAGGCCTCGTAGGCTGGAGAGATCTACTAGTCCTTATTTTGTAGGCAGAGTACGACATGGTAGAGGTTTTGTGGGTCGGCCAGTTCAGTTTTCACTTCTGGCTTCTCACAGTGATTCAGGTGCTCATGGCTCTCAGAGTACTCATACTGCACAGTTTCCATAGCCATGTCAGTAGAGAGGTTTCTTTTAGTGTGGAGATACCATCCACTTGGTGAGAGATTATCCCAGACTTCGGACAGATGTGTCACAGTGGGGTATTCAGGCGAGCAGGAGGCGCCCAAGAGGGGGAGGTCCAGCCCGTTGATGTGTTTCATATACTAGGGTGGAGGCCGTTGTGCCAGATGATGCCATACATTTATGTCTTTGTTCATTATAGAGGGGCACCATTCGTATTTCATATCAGTTTTGCTTATCAAGACGAGTTCCCTTATTTGTTGTTTCATTTATAGGTGAGTTTCCTAATTTGCACTTTGTTTGTGTTTTCCATGTTGGGAGACTCTATGAGTGGTAGCCCGTGTCTATCATTATTTTTATCCATCATTGAGAGTGGTGAGATTAGAAGTGAGTCCATGTTGTTCGTTATGGTGGGTTTTGGTGTAATTCCTGAGTATTCTTTGTTGCGATTCTTGATTTGGTACTCTACCGGGGTAAGAGTTCTGTAAGTGTTGTGATATTATTGGAAGAACTGAGTTAGTGGAAGATTTCTATTAGTATGTTGTATAATTGACGTGTGATTTTGGAGTGGAGGGTAAGACCCTTGCTATTTCATGAGATTTGATGTGTTTGAGTTGGGTTGCACGCCGCAATGGAGAGTTATACCAGGATGAGATCCTTATGATTGTTCATGTACTTTTATTTTCTTATTTAAAATTGATTCGTAGTATGGTACTGATAGAGAAGTGTGCATGTCGGTATTGTTTGATATTTCCCTTTGTGTGTTTCTCTTTTCATATTCAGTCATTTTTGTTTTGTATTCTTGAGTTTTAGCTTACGGGGTGTGTGCCCGGTGGTGTTAGTTGTGACTTGTTGATTCAGGTGTGTAGTTATGAGGTCTTGTGGTTTTTGCATCGTCGTTAGTGTTGTGGAGATTTGAAACGGGTTCCTATCGGATATGAGGCTAATTGCCGGTGTTGGTTTTGCTTACGGGCAGATATTGTGATCAGAAGTGTTATTATGGGCTGATGTGAAGTGTGTTATGTTGTGGTGTCGTACCTTGTGGGTGTAGGAATGAGTGCTGAAGTTGGTTGAGACTGATACTAGGTATGGGTCTAGAATCGAGTCTTTTGGAAATGAATGGAAGGTGAGAATTTTGACTCTACGGCTTATCGGTGTTGGTAGAAAGCTAAATTTCAATTGGGAAGGTGTCCTCGGGCTTATGTTTATTGGGTGACGCGAGATCACCCACGGGTGTATGTTGGAAGTGTGCACTCAGTGATTTGAAGACTTCGAGGTGATTCTTGGCACATTCGAGGATGAACGTTTGTTTTAAGAGGGGGAGAATGTAACGATCCGGCCAGTCATTTCGAGAACTTAAGTCATGTTCGGCGGCATAAGGTCGTGTACAACTTCATATTATGTGCATCGACTTGCGTGCATGGTTGAATTCAGTTACCGGAGGACTCGGAGTTGAATCAGAAGAAGGATTCTAGTTTTGGAAGCTTAAGCGGTGGGAATTTGACCAGAATTTTGCTTTTGTGTAAACGGCTCCAAAATAGATTTTAGATGATCTCAACAGATTCGTATGGTGATTTTGAACCCAGGCATGTCTCCGGATTTGGATTTGGAGGTCCGTTGGGTGTTTTGGAGCATTTCGGCGAAAGTTGAAGTTAGAAAGTGGAAAGGTTGACCAATGGTTGACTTCAGTGATATCATGGTCGGAATACGATTCTGCGAGTTGGAACAGCTCCGTTATGATATTTGGGACTTTTCTGCAAAATTTGACGTTATACCAGGTTGGTTTGATAGGTTTCGGCACGATTTTTAGAAGTTGGAAGAATTGGAAGTTCATAAGTTTGATTCATGGTGCGATTCGTAGTTTTATCGATGTTCAATGTGATTTGAGACCTCGAGCGGCTCTGTATTAAGGTATGGAACTTGTTGGTACGCTTGGACAGGGCCCCGGGTGTGTTTCGGACGAATTTCGAATGGTTTCCATAGTTTTGAAGAAATCTGAGTTCTGGTGCAATCGCACCTGCGGGCCTTGAGCGCAGGTGCGATGGTCGTAGGTGCGAAGATGGAGGCGCAGGTGCGAGAGGAGCTGGTCTTGGCAGTCTCCGCAGGTGTGGAAAATTTGTACGCATAAGCAGCACCACAGAAGCAGATCCCTGGGCGCAGAAGCGAGAGGGAGCGTAGGTGCGATTGCGCAAAAGCGGATAATCTTGTCGCAAGTGGGGAAGTCCTGGCAGATTCATTTAAGTCGAGATCTGCCATTTTTCTTCATATTTGAGTTTTAGACTTCGGTTTTGGGAGCTTCTTTTGGGGGTTTTCAAGAAAAACGATTGGGTAAGTGTTCTTCACCTAGAATTTAATATATTCCATGATTTTATTTTTATTTTTATCATTTAAATTGTATTTTGAGTTAAGGAAAATGGTGGTTTTTGAAGACAATTTCAAAAGGAAAATCATGATTTGAGGACGAAATGGTATCGGAATTTGATAATTTTTTATGGTTGAACTCATATCGGAATGGGTGTTCGGGTTTTGTAAACTTTGTCGGGTTTCGAGGTGCGGGCCTAGGGGTCGATTTTTGGGTTGATTTCTAGTTTTTTGTAAAGATTGAGACTTTATGATCCGGAATAGTTCTGTACGAGTTTTATTTGTGTTTTGAAGTTATTTTTATTAGATTTGAGCCATCCAGAGGTATTTTCACCCGAGGAGTTCATTTTAGAGTACCCGGTAGTCTTCTTTGAGATAAATATCTTGCCTAACCTTATGTGGGGGAACTACCCCTTAGAATTTGAGTCTTATATGTTGATTTTAGTCCTTGTACGCGAGGTGACGAGTACATGCGCGGTCTTATTTGTGGAAATTGGCCTTTTAGGGTTCCTAGTATGCATTGAATATGCAGTTGTTCTTGCCATGATTACTTCCTTAATTACTAGATTCACCTTTACCCGCTTAATTAGAGTTATTGCTTCGTGATTCACTCTTATTGATATTTGATTCATATGTGCATTAATTGAGACTGTTATTTCTTCCATTTGCCATGTTGCCTTCTCCCTAATTGCTTATTCCTATTTGAAGGTGTAGTTATTCCTGTTTTATAAATGCCCTCCCTTATTTGAAGTTATAGTGATCTTCTCGATGCCTACCTTTAGTTGATTTGGTTGTACCTCTCCCGTAATTGTGCAACCTTAGGATAAGCTTAGAGGTTCTATGCTTTAGTGGACTTACCCTTCTTGGGAATTATTGGGCTCGTGTTAGTTCTTGTTGTTGAACCGTACAGTGTGGTCTATTGTTACATGTTATTTTCTTTCTTGTTGAGATATTTTTATCATGCCTAGTTTTCCTTATTGTGGTTCTTCCTTGTTAACTAGTTTTACCTTTTCTTGTGATCGAAGGTTCTTGAGTTGATTTTTTTACCGTATCCTGTATTATTATCATTGTTGTTATTGTATTTGTTGTGGTGATTCACGAGGTTCGGTAGTGCGGTTGTGGTTATTGTGATGCACGAGGTTTCTGTCGTGCGGTTGTTTATATGGGGATTTGCATGAGGTTCTGACGTGTCGTGATTACTATTGATATTGCGCATGCGGTGTGACAAGGCGGGGTATATATATGTGGGCTCCGCATGTGGCGTGACAAGGTGGGAACATGATTATGCACGTGTCGCAAGACAAGGCGGGCATTTACTTTACTATTGCACACGTGGCGAGACAAGGTGGTCTATGTCAGGGATTGTTTTGTGATAACTTGTGTTGGCCTGGGGGCATTCTTTTTGTTGATATTGTGTAGTGGTACACTTACCTGTGTGAAATCATTCTGTGAAAGTTGTGAGAAAACATTTTTCGGGTTGTTCTTTACTTTCCTTATGCTTATTAGCTGGTTTGAACTGTGTTAGGACACTTACACAAGCATACACGTAGCTAAGCACTCTTATCATATTAAGGAGCTTCCTTGTTATTGTTGAGTATAGATACCTTGTTGTATTTGCATTCTATGTGTGAATGACTCTAATTGGAACGGGAGTCGTCCGTGTAGCTATTAGCTGAAATGAGGGCACAAGGTGCCAAATGTTAGGGTTCAGATATTGGGACCCATGAGTTGTGATTTGTCCGAGGTTTGGTACCTCGTGGAGTTAACTAAGACTTGATGTAAAACACAGTTGTAATTGCTGAGTTATTACTTGTCCTTGTTGTATACGTGATTCCGGATTTAGATTGTGTTCCATTTAGTCTTTTGTGTTATATCATGTTTTTTCCGCTAATACTAGTTATTTCCTTCCATATTGAAATTTCTATATTGTTAGCCATATTGTGTAGCCTTTATGTAGATATCATATTTCGTTGTTCCTATATTTATACTTGTTCAGTTCATTAGACCAGTGGTTGTCTTGACTAGTCCTCGTCACTACTTCACCGAGGTTAGTCTTGATACTTACTAGGCACACTTGGTGTGCTCATACTACACTTCTGCACATTTTTTTGTAGATTTCAGGTATTGCATAGCCGTTTGGTCGTTAGCTAGCAGTGCGGATTGCTATTGTGGAGACTCATGGTAAAACCTGCTATAGCGTTTGCGGGTTTCGGAGTCACCGTCTTATTTGTTCATTTACGGTTTAGTTTATTTTTGAACAGATGTATTTAGAACTTAAAGTAAAAAATTTTAAAGTTTATGACTTGTAGTACCGGGTATTGGGAATATGTTATTGTATAAAGAATTCATTTCGAAAAATATTAGATTATGTTTATTATTGTTGTTAGTCTGTAAATGTTATGCTTACCTAGTCTTTAAGACTAGGTGCCATCACGATACCCAACGAAGGGGAAATTGGGTCATGACAAGTTGGTATCAGAGCTCTAGGTTCATAGGTGCTACGAGTCATAAGTGAGTTTAGTAGAGTCTTCTGAATCGGTACGAAGAAGTCTGTACTTATCTTCGAGAGGCTATGGAACTATTAGGACAATTTCACTTCCTTCATTCCTATAGTGCGAGTTCATTGATCTCGAAGCTTAAACTTTTATCATTCCATTCTCTCACAGATGGTGAGGACACGAGCTGTAGTTCCTGATGATGTTACACCCAGATCAGATGTTGCTACAGGCAGAGGCCGACGAGGAGCACGTGCCACAGCTAGAGCACCTACTAGAGCAACCATTGAGGAGCCTCCAGTAGTTGTAGTTAGGGGGGCAGGTACCGGAGGCGCCTGCTGTTACCCCTGGACTTCAGGAGACCTTGGCATAGTTCTTGAGTATGATTGGTACATTGGTTCAGGCAGGGTTGATTCCGGTTGCACTAGCTACTTCACAGACAGGGAGGAGCCCAGACTCCCACCGCCCACACACCCGAGTAGCGAGATCATGTTGGTTAGGTTTCAGGGGTCATAAAGACACAGAATGTGGTCCCAATTCAGCTCGTGGTTAGGGCAGCAACATCTGAGGAAGAGCAGCTTTGACATGCAAGGTTCAAGAAATATGAACCTCCTACATTTAGTGGCTTGGCTTCAGAGAGTGCACAGGGCTTCCTGGAGGAGTGTCACCGCATTCTTCGTACTATGGGTATTGGTTAGTCGAGTGGGGTTGCTTTTACTATGTTCCAGCTTAAGGGATCGGCTTATCGGTGGTGGCAGGCATATGAGTTGGGTAGCCCTGCCGAGTCACCTTCACTCACATGGGTTCAGTTTTTAGAGATGTTCCTGAGAGAGTTTGTACCTCAATCCCTTCGAGATACATGGCGTGCAAAGTTCGAGTTGCTGCGCCAGGGCACTATGTCAGTATCAGAGCATGCCGTCAGATTCAGTGATTTGGCCAGACATGCACCCACTTTGGTCTATACAGTTGGAGAGCGTGTCCGTAGATTCATTGAGGGGCTCAGGCATGATATTCGGTTCAGCATGGATCGGGACTTAGAGTTGGATGTTTTGTTTCAGCAGGTGGTAGGGATCGCTCGCAGAGTTGAGGGCATGTGGGATCAGGAGAGAGGTGACAGGCGGGGGCTATGAGAGAAAGAACATGAGGTCAAGAGAGAGAGGAGATGGAGGTTAGGAGGCCTCATAGGCCGGAGATATCTAATGGTCTTTATCTTAGAAACAGGGTACAACATGGTAGAGGTTTTGTGGGTCAGCCAGTTCAGTTTGCACTTCTGGCTTCTCACAGTGATTCAGGTGCTCATGGGCCTCATAGTACTCGTACTGCACAATTTTCGTAGCCACGTCAGTTGAGAGGTTGCTTTGAGTCTGGAGATAGAAGCCACTTGGTGAGAGATTGTCCCAGACTCCGGACAGATGTGTCACAGCGGGGTATTCAGGCGAGTAGGAGGAGCCCAAGAGGGGGAGGTCCAGCCCGTTGATGTGTTTCATATAGTAGGCTGGAGGCCGTTGTGCCAGATCATGTCATATAGGTATATATTTAATTCGTTACAGAGGATCACCATTCGTATTTCGTATCGGTTCTGCTTATCAATACGAGTTCCCTTATTTGTTGTTTCATTTATAGGTGAGTTTCATTATTTGCACTTTGTTTATGTGTTTGCCCTGTTGGGAGACTCTATGATTGGTATCCCATGTCTATCGTTGTTTATATCTATCATTGAGAGTGGTGAGATTAATGAGTCCCTGTTGTTTGTTATGGTAGGTTTTGGTGTGATTCCTGAGTATTCTTGGTTGCGATTCGTGATTTGGTACTCTACCAAAGTGAGAATATCGTAAGTGTTGTGATTTTATTGGCAGAACTGAGTTAGTGGAATATTTCTATCAGTATGATGTATAATTGACATGTGATTTAAAGTGGAGGGTGATACCCTCGCTATTTCATGAGATTTGATATGTTTGAGCTGGGCTGCATGTTGCAGTGGAGATTTATACCAGGATGAGATCCTTATGATTGTTCATCTACTTTAATTTTCCAATTTAAATTGATTCATAGTATGGTACTGATCGAGAGTTGTGCCTATCAAATTGTTTGATATTTCCCATTGTGTGTTTCTCTTTTCATATTCAGTCATTTTTGTTCTGTGTTCTTGAGTTTTAGCTTGCGGGGTGTGTGACCGGTGGTGTTAGTTGCGAGTTGTTGATTAGGGTGTCTAGTTATGAGGTCTTGTGGTTTTTGCATCATCATCAATGTTGTAGAGATTTGAAACGGGTTCCTATCGGATGTGAGGCTAACTGCCGATGTTTCTTTTGCTTACGGACATATATTGTGATCAGAGGTGTTATTATGGGTTCGATGTGTTGTGTGTTATGTTGTGTTGTCATACCTTATGGGTGTTGGAATGAGTTGTTGCAGCTGGTTGAGACTGATATTGGGTATAGGTCTAGAATCGAGTCTTTTGGAAATGAATGGAAGGTGAGAATTTTGACTCTGAGGTTTATCGGTGTTGGTAAAAAGCTAAATTTTAGTTGGGATGGTGTTGTCGGGCTTATGTTGATTGGGTGATGCGAGATCACCTGCGGGTGTATGTTGGAAGTGTGCACTCAGTGATTTCAAGACTTCGAGGCGATTCTTGGCGCGTTCGAGAACGATTGTTTGTTTTAAGAGGGGGAGAATGTAACAACCCGGCCGGTCGTTTCGAGAATTTAAGTCTTGTTTGGAGTCATAAGGTCTTGTACAACTTCATATTATGTGCATTGACTTGCGTGCATGTTTGAATTCAGTTACCGGAGGATTCGGAGTTGAATTGAAAGAAGGATTCTAGTTTTGGAAGCTTAAGCAGTGGGAATTTGTCCAGAATTTGGCTTTTGTGTAAACGACTCCGAAATGGATTTTGGATGATCTCAACAACTTCATATGGTGATTTTAGACTCAGGCGTGTGTCTGTATTTGGATTTGGAGGTGTGTAGGGTGTTTTGGAGCATTTCAGCAAAAGTTGAAGTTGGAAAGTGGAAAGGTTGACCAATGGTTGACTTTGGTGATATCGGGGTTGGAATGCGATTCCGAGAGTTGGAACAGCTCCATTATGCTATTTGGGACTTGTATGCAAAATTTGAGGTCATTCCGGGTTGGTTTGATAGGTTTCAGCACGAGTATTAGAAGTTGGAAGAATTGGAAGTTCATAAGTTCGATGCATGGTGCGATTCGTAGTTTTGTCGATGTTCGATGTGATTTGAGGCCTCGAGCGGGTCCGTATTAGGGTATGGAACTTGTTAGTATGCTTGGACGGGGTCGTGGGGAACCCGGATGTGTTTTGGACGAGTTTCAGATGGTTTCCATGGTTTTGAAAAGGTCTGAGTTCGGGTGTAATTGCACCTGCGGACCTTGGGCGCAGGTGCGATGGTCATAGGTGAGAAGATGGAGGTGCAGGTGCGAGAGGAGCTGGTCTTGGCAGTCTCCGCAGGTGCGCAGAATTTGTACGCATATGCGGCACTGCGGAAGAGGATCCCTAGGCGCAGAAGCGAGAGGGAGCGCAGGTGCGGTTGCGCAGAAGCGACTAATCTTGTCGCAGGTGCGGAAGTCCTGGCAGATTCATTAAGTCAAGAGTTGGCCATTTTTCTTCATATTTACTTTGGTTTTGGGAGCTTCTAATGGAGTTTTTCATAAACGATTGGGTGATTGTTCTTCACCTAGAATTTAATATATTCCATGATTTTATTATTATTTTTATTTTTATCATTTAAATTGTGTTTTGAGTTGGGGGAAATGGTGGTTTTTTTGAAAATATTAAAAAGGAAAAATCATGATTTGAGAGACGAAATGGTATCGAAATTTGATAATTTTTGTATGGTTGAACTCATATCGGAATGGGTGTTCGGTTTTTCTAAAAATTTTCGAGTTTCCGAGGTGCGGGCCCGGGGTCAACTTTTGGGTTGATTTCTTGATTTTTGTAAAGAATGAGACCTTATGATCCGAAATAGTTTCTTATGAGTTTTTTTTGTGTTTTGAAGTTATTTTGATTAGATTTGAGTCGTTCAGAGGTCTTTTCACCCGAGCAGTTCATTTAGAGTATCGAGTTGTCTTCTTTGAGGTAAGTATCTTCCTAACATTATGTGGGGGAACTACCCCTTAGGATTTGAGTCTTCTATGTTGATTGTAGTCTGTGCACGCGAGGTGACGAGTACGTGCCCAGACTTATTTGTGGAAATTGGTCTTTTAAGGTTCCTAGGTCCTTGTATTCATTGAATATGCAGTTGTTCTTGCCATGATTACTTCCTTAATTACTACATTCACCTTTACCTGCTTAATTAGAATTATTTGCTTCCTGATTCACTCTTATTGATATTTGATTCATATGTGCCTTAATTGAGACTGTTGTTTCTTCCAATCGCCATGTTGCCTTCTCCCTAATTGCTTATTCCTATTTGAAGGTGTAGTTATTCCTGTTTTGTAAATGCTCCCCCTTATTTGAAGTTATAGTGATCTTCTCGCTGCCTACCTTTAGTTGATTTGGTTGTAACTCTCCCGTAATTGTTCAACCTTAGGATAAGCTTAGCCGTTTTATGCCTTAGTGGACTTACCCTTATTGGGAATTATTGGGCTCGTGTTAGTTCTTGTTGTTGAACCGTACAGTGTGTTCTATTGTTACAAGTTATTTTCTTTCTTGTTCAGATGTTCTTATCATTCCTAGTTTTCCTTATTGTGGTTCTTCCTTGTTAACCAGTTTTACATTTTCTTGTGATCGAAGGTTCTTGAGTTGATTTATTTACCGTATCCTGTATTATTGTCATTGTTGTTGTTGTATTTGTTTTGGTGATGCACGAAGTTTCTACCGTGCGGTACTGGTTATTGTGACGCACGATGTTTCTGCAGTGCGGTTGTTTATATGGGGATTTGCACGAGGTGGGGTGTGTCGTGATTACTATTGATATTGCGCATGCAGCGTGACAAGGTGGGGTGTGTGTGTGTGTGTGTGTATATATATATATATATGTGTGTGGTGGGGGTGAATTGCGCATGTGGCGTGACAAGGTGGGAACATGATTATGCACGTGTGGCGAGATAAGGCGGGCATTTACTTTACTATTGCACACGTGGCGATACAAGGTGGCAGATGTCAGGGATCTTTTGTTGATGACTTGCGTTGGCCTGGGGGCATTCTTGTTGTTGATATTGTGTAGTCGTACACTTACCTATGTGAACTCATAGTGGTACACTTACCTGTGTGAACTCATTCTGTGAAAGTTGTGAGAAAATATTTTTCGTGTTGTCCTTTCCTTTCCTTATGCTTATTAGCTAGTTTGAACTATGTTAGGACACTTGCACAAGCATACATGTAGCTAAGCACCCTTATCGGATTAAGGAGCTTCCTTGTTATTGTTGAGTATAGATACCTTGTTGTGTTTGCATTCTATGTGTGAATGACTCTTATTGGCACGGGAGTGGTCCGTGCAGTTATTAGATGAAATGAGGGACAAGGTGCCAAATGCTAGGGTTCAGATATTGGGACCTGTGAGTTGTGATTTGTCCGAGGTTCGGTACCTCGTGGAGTTAACTAACACTTGATGTAAAACACATAAGTAATTGCTGAGTTATTACTTGTCCTTGTTGTATACGTGATTCCGGATTTAGTTTGTGTTCCATTCACTCTTTTGTGTTATTTCATGGTTTTTCCGCTGATACTAGTTATTTCCTTCCTTATTGATATTTCTATATTGTTAGCCATATTTCGTAGTCTTTATGTGGATATATTCTATTGTTCCTATATTTATACTTGTTCAGTTTATTAGACTAGTGGGTTTCTTGACTAGTCCTCGTCAATACTTCACCGAGGTTAATCTTGATACTTACTAGGCACCATTGTGGTGTGCTCATATTACACTTCTGCATATTTTTGTGCAGATTCCAAGTATTGTGTAGCCGTTTGTTTGTTAGCTAGCAGCGCGGATTGTTGTTGTGGAGACTCAAGGTAAAACCTGCTACATCGTTCGCGGGTTTCGGAGTCACCGTCTTGTTTGTTCATACACTGTTTAATTTATTTCTGAACAGATATATTTAGAATTTGTAGTAAAACATTGTAGAGATTATGACTTGTACTTCCAGGTCTTGGGAATATGTTATTGTATAAAGAATTCATTTCAGAAAATATTAGAGGTTATTTATTTTTGTTGTTAGTCCGTAAATGTTAGACTTACCTAGTCCTTAAGACTAGGTGCCATCACGATACCAATGGAGGAGAAATTGGGTCATGACACTGGTAGTACAAATCATAAGCTTCTAAGATTAGAATTTACAAAGCTGGTATGAAATAAATACATTACCTGTTCGAAAAGTACATAAATAGATTTATATTCTTAGGCTACCATAAAAAAGAGGAAGCTACAACCGGAACACATATACATCTTCAAATTCAGCTCCCGTCGATCTCAGCAACGTCAGCAGCCAACATCTGAACGCAAGGTGCAGAAGTGTAGTATGAGTACAACTGACCCCATGTACTCAATAAGAAACAAACCTAACCTTAGGTTGAAAGTAGTGGCGAGCTAGAACAAAGGTCGGGTCCAACACCAATATCCAACAACAGTTCATAACCACGTAAAGCAAGTAATAAAAAAAAAAGTAATTCAGAGATGAAATGCTCAGCTCATTCATAGTTTCCTAAGAAATAGTTCCGCGTTTCAAGTATATCAGTGAAAACCCAAATACTTTACTGAAATCGTCGAAAATATGAGTAAATTTGAAAACAGTAATTTTCCCAAAAGTCCTTTCAACAGTAAATAATATGTTTCATTTTCTTTCAAGATAGCCAGTGTAAAATGCATCACTATGCCCATATTTTAATATGTGTGAGAAGTCATGAATGACGTGATACCGTACAACATGAGGAAAATACATCTCTATGCCTGTACGTCATGTGTGCATGTCGATGCAATGTATCTCAGAGATGAACTCATGTACTCACACTCTCAGAGTACTCAATCTCACTAGCCCACACTTTCCACTCATCATGCTCAATCACACAGTACTGTATATGGTCAATCCGGCCTAGGGAAGATCCATCCCGGAATATATACATTAATTGACCATCAGTCACTCAGTACTGAGAAGGGCCAATCCATCATGTGGTGAAGATCCATCCCAAGTATAAATGCTTCGGACAATATCCATGTCCAGGGAAGATCCATCCCTCAATATAAATCAACCGCGCTCACTAGGGGTGTGTGCAGACTCCAGAGGGGCTCCTTCAGCCCAAGCGCTATATCAAGCCAATCGTGGCACAAATCAATATAACCTGATGTGGCGTGCATCCCGGTCCCATAATATAATCAATATAACATGTTGTGGCGTGCACCCGATCCCATAATATGACTCACACTCAGGCCCTCGGCGTCACTCAGTCATAAATCTCTCCAGTCTCTCGGGATCACAATGCCATGGAACCATCCCAAAAATGATGATATTATATGTCAATATGTAGCAACAGAAACTGAGGTATGATATGAAATTAATGAACATGACCGAGTATGAAATTTCAATGTAAGCAAATAACTCGACAACAGTAATGACCTCAAAGGGTCCCAACAGAAGAAGCTCATAACCTAGACATGGTTACTAACATGAATCACAACTCAATAGCTCTAGTACGTAGAGATTTCATGGTTACAGATAAGATCAGGTAACTATACAGTACCACAGAAATAACAGAATTACAACTTACATGGTGCATGCCCACACGCCTGTCACCTAGTATGTGTGTCACCTCAACACCAATCACATAACATGTAATTCGTTGTTGCATACTCTCAGCACCAAGTTTAGATGTGTTACTTATCTTGAACGAGCCAATTCCAATACCGAGCAAGCCAAGCGATGCTCCAAAAATTCCATCGCACGTGTTCTGACCTCCGAACGGCTCGAAACTAACCAAAAACAACTCAAATACATCAAACAATGCTAAAGGAACCATTCCCAATAGAAAAAGGTCAAATCTTGAATCAAAAGCCCAAAATCAGCCAAAACGTCCAACCTGGACCCGCACCTCCAAACCCGACGATACTTACAAAATCCGACAACCTATTCAAGTACGAGTCCAACCATACTAGTTTCACTCAAATCCGACTCTGAATCGATGTTCAAAACTCAATAATTCACATTATGAAACTTTAGGCCAAAACTCCCAATTTCCTCTTGTAATTCATCAACCAAAACCTAGAATCGAAGATGAATTCATGAATTATAACCAAAACCGAGTAGCGAACACTTACCCCAATTCATATGGTGAAAATTGCTTCAAGAATCGCCTTAATCCGAGATCCATAGCTCCAAAAATGTAAAGATGACTGAAACTATCGAAATAGAGTACTTTATAATCTGCCCAGACGTCCTCTTACGCGAACGCGGGAAAACCATTGTGTTCGTAATGGACAAAATGCACTGCCACCCAAAAGACCCTATTCGAACGCGGACAAGGCACCGCTAACGCGAAGAACAAACACATCAGCCTCCCAAAATACACTACGCGATCGCGAAACAGACCACGTGAATGCGAACAACAATACCTCATGCCTTCTTGCTGAAGAATTTCTCTAGCCCCAGCTCAGTCCAACCCACTACGCGAACGCGAGCTTACCAATGCGTATGCGATGCTCAATCTTCCACAACATATGCGAATGCAGACTTCTCGAACGTGAAGAAACATTCAGCCTCGGATTTTTCCGTTACGCGATCGCATTCCTCCTTCCGCGATCGCGATGAAGAAATGTAACACCAGACACCAGAACACACCAGCACTTAAAACCTGAAGAAAATTAGCCCGAAATCAATCCAAAACACGCCCGAGCCCCTCGGGACCCCGTCCAAACATACCAACAAGCCCCATAACATAACACGGACCTACTCGAGGCCTCAAAATACACAGAACAACATCAAAATGACGAATCACACCTCAAATCACACATAAATGAACTTTGAACTTTGAACTTCCACAACTCGAGCCGAAACATAGTAAATCAACCCGGAATGAACTCAAATTTTTCACACAAGTCACATTTGACATTACAGACCTGTTCCAACTTCCAGAATTTGAATCCGACCCCGATATCAAAAAGTCCACTTCCAATCAAACTTCTCAAAATTCCAACTTTCGCCATTTCAAGCCTTATTCTACTACGGACCTCCAAATCACAATTCCGGACACGCTCCTATTGCCAAAATCACCCTACGAAGCTAAAGAAACCATCAAAACTCCAATTCAAGGTCCAATACCAAAAGGTCAAACTTGGTCAATCTTCCAACTTAAAGCTTAAACCATGAAATTCATTCTTCCAAATCAATCCCGGTTAACCTGAAAACCAAAACTGACGATTCACATAAGTCATAATACATAGAACGATGCTATTCAAGACTTCAAACATCTAAATGAGATGGAAATGCTCAAAATGACCAGTCGGATCGTTACAACCCCACTCGTTTCCACAATACCCGTAATGCGCAGAATGCAATGGCACTCCTCTAGAAAGCTCTGTGCACCCTCTAAAGCCAAACCACTGAAAGTAGAAGGGTCATACTTCTTGAACCTTTCAAGTCTAAGTTGTTCCTCCTCAGATGTTGCTGCCCTGACCACGGACTGAACTGGAACCACGAGTTGCATTGCCATGACACCTGGAACCTGACCAACGGGAACTCGCTGCTCTAGAGTAAGGGCGGCGGGAGTCTGAGCTCCTCCTTCGGTCAATGAAGTAGCTGGTGCAACCGGAATCAACCCCCCCTGAGCCAATGTGCCAAACATGTTCAGGAACTGTGCCAAATTCTCCTGAAGTCCGGGGGTAACAACAGGCGCCTCCGGTACTTGTCCCCCGATCGGAGCTATTGACGGCTCCTCAACTGCTGCTCTGGTAGGTGCCCTAGCTGTGGCACGTGCTCCTATTCGACCTCTGCCTCTGCCCCTAGCGACACCTCCTCCGGGTGTAGCGTCATTAGTAACCATAACTCGTGTCTTTACCATCTGTTAAAGAATGGAATGATAAAAGCTAAAAATCTGAGACCAATAAACTCACATGATAAAAATGAAGGAAGTGAAACTGTCCTAATAGTTCTGTAGCCTCTCGAATATAAGTACATACATCTCTGTACCAATCCACAAGACTCTCCTAAACTCGCTTGTGACTCATAGCACCTATGAACTTAGAGCTCTGATACCAACTTGTCACGACCCAAATTTCCTCTGTTGGGTGTCGTGATGGCACCTAGTCTTAGGGACTAGTTCAGCCTAACATTAACTGAAATAGCAACAATATTTAACCAATATATGACGATATCAAAATAGAAAACTCTTTACAAATTTACAAATTCCAAAATCGGTAGTACAAGCCATAAGCTCTACTGAGTTAATAGGAGGTCTACAAATACCACTATTTTGAAATAAGGACAAACAGTATAAACACAACATCAGAAGGTGACTCTAAAGCAGGCGAACACAACAGCAGGTTTACCTTGAGTTTCCAAAGAAAAATCTGCACAACTAACAAGTGATCGACTGACTCCGATATACCTAGATTTGCATAAAAATGTACAGAAGTGTAGTATGAGTACACCAAATTGGTACCCAACAAGTACCAAGACTAACCTCTGTGGAGTAGTGACGAGGAACATTCAAGACACCTATTGGACTAAATAACCTGAGCAAGTATAAGTGTAGAACTAATAGAATACGATATATCTATAAAGTTATGCATAATGACAACGATAATATGGTACTTGCAATAAGAAGTAGAAACAACAATTAGCAGCGGAACACAACAACTAATAACATTGTAGAGTAAGGCGAACACAATCTAGATCCAGTGAACACAATTAAAATAAGGGCATGAAGCAACTAGATGAAAATAACCACTTTCAATATCATAACAATAAGCAAAATATGTTCCGGCGCGCAACCCGATTCCACCATATAATATTAATTTCATAAGTCACCCTTATTTCACCATAACAGTCCACCCTTATTTCACCTGTTGCGGCGTGCAACCCGATCCCACCGTATAATAACAATATCACAATATAAATACCCTCCCTTATTTCACTACCTCCCTCATTTAACCTGTTGCGGAATGCAACCCGATCCCCCGTACAATAATTTAAATCAACAGAAACAATTCAATAACACAAGATTACGGCAAGTAAATCAACTCAGAAATTCCAGAACTCAAAGAAACGGAAGAAACAAACTCATAAGGAAAGACACAACAGAAAATAACGATACCGCCTAGAAATAGCTCAACAAGGAAGAGATACTGTGTAGCAATGACCTCCACTTAAGTGCAATTCAACAACAAGGGAGATATCACTAGTCGATAATTTCAAATAAGGATAAGGCAACTATGATAAAGGATAACTAACTTTATTTAGGATTAAGCACTCATGAAAACGGCACAACAATTACAGTTAAGGATAAGCAACGGAAAGGATACTCATGGCCTAAATTAAGGATAAACAATTATAGAAGAGATAATAAAAATTTCAAATAAAGATAAGCAGTTAGGAAAGGATAGCATGGCAATCGAAGAGGCAACAACATCAATTAAGGCACACAAGAGTCAAATAGGCAATAAGAGTGGAACATGAAGCAATTAATTCCAATTAAAACACGTAGAGATGAAACTGGTAAATGGGAAAGTTAACACAATAAAACAACTTCTTATCTAATGAACATAAGAACATACGAGCCCTAAAAAGTCAATTTTCCACAACTGAGCCCGCGCACGTACTCGTTACCTTGCGTACACAGACTTTAAATGATACAATTAGCATAAAAGACTCAAATCCTAAGAAGTAGTTCCCTCCCACAAGGTTAGGCAAGATACTTACCTCAAAGCAAACAGACCGATACTCTAAAATGAACTTCTCGGGTGAAATAACCTCCGAACGGCTCAAGTCTAGCCAAAACAACTTCAAAGCATAAATAAAACTCATAAGAAACTATTCCGGATAATAAAGCTTTAATTTTTATCAAAAACTAAAAAGCAATCTAAAATTCGACCCCCGGACCTGCATCTCGGAACCCGACAAATTTTACAAACCCGAACACCCATTCCGATACAAGTTTAACCATATCAAAATTATCAAATTCCGATATCAATTCGTCCCTCAAATCATCATTTTACATTTTGAAAATTTTCTTCAAAATTCTCATTTTTCCTCAACTCAAAACACTAATTTAATGATAAAAAGAAAGATAGAATCATGGAATATAATAAATTCTAGGTGAAGAACACTTACCCAATTGATTTGCTTGAAAACCCCACAAAGAGTCGCTCAAAATCGAGCTCTAGAACTCCAAAAATGTTAAAAATGAATAACTCTCGGAACAGAGCACTATATATTACGCCCAGGTATTTGTGCACCCACGGCCGCGGAAATTTAATTGCGATCGCGAAGAGGAAATAATGACTACCACAGATTTGCACTACTCGATCGCGTATAAGGCAATGCGATCGTAGAGAAGAAATGGTATTGCCCCACAAGATGCACTACGCGAACGCGGATAGGTGGATGCAAACGCGGAGAAGGAAAAGACACAAGTCCGCAATCACAGACTGATCTGTGCAACGCGAAGAGTAAAATAGACCAGCCACCAAAACAGCCTTCGCGATTGCGTCTCTAACTATGCGATCACATAGAAGGATATTAGACACCAGATTTCAAAATTCCAATACTTGAGAAAATGGCATGTGGACCATCCGAAACACATCTGAGGTCCCCGGGACCTCAACCAAATATACCAACACATCCTAAAACACGATACGAACTTAGTCGAGGCCTCAAATCGCATAAAACAACGTCGAAACTACGAATCGCATCATGAACCGAACTCATGAACTTTCAAATCTTCCAACTTCTAAAACTTGCACTGAAACCTATCAAACAAACCCGCAATGACGTCCAATTGTGTAGGCAAGTCCCAAATGACATAATGGAGCTGTTCCAACTCTCGGAATCACATTCCGACCCCGATAACACCAAAGTCAACTCTTGGTCAAACCTCTCAACCTTTTAAATTTCAACTTTTTCAACTTTCGCCGAAATGCTTCAAATTACCCTATGGATCTCCAAATCCAAATCTGGACATGCGCTTAAGTCCAAAACCATCATACGAAGTTGCTCAAGACCTTATGCCGCCGAACGGGGCTTTAATTCTCAAAAAGATTAGACGGGTTGTTTCATGAATATTGGTTATGATTAACCTCGTCTTTCAACAAATCCAATTATATAAAACCATGACCTATTTTTTTGGGTCATACACTACCCAATAGTCAAATTTTGATATGCACGTGATTTGCACATGCTAGCTCAACTGAGGTGTCTCCTATGTCAACGGATACCTTATATTTAACGGCTAGTTTGTTCTCAATTGACCGCTTTTCCCTACTCTCTCCTCTCTCGCAAGAGAAAGTAGCTTTTCTTTTTCTTCTTTTCCCAATATTAATACCACTTTCTTGGCGATCAAAGTATCAATTTTCAGTAGAAAAAAAGAATTGATCGTCATTCCATCTGTTTCGCCAAAAGAAAGTGTCTCAAAGTTCATCTTCAAGAATTCACAGCCCGTTGTGAATTTCATCCATAATTTTGCATATTCTTGCAAATTTAGTTAAGGGATTTATCGTTGGAATGTGGAGGAATAACGAGAGCGATCATATGACTCAGGCAACAAGGGGTTTCTTGACCCCACCGCCGAAATGGAGATCACCGGCGTCGGAAAAGAACCAAAGGAGGCCAACTCATGCACAGAGTGCTAAACCTGATCTTTTTCATGTTATTCATAAAGTTCCTGCTGGTGATTCTCCTTATGTCATAGCCAAACATGTTCAAGTTAGTGCATTTTTATTTTCTACTTTCTTTTTATGCTGCATTGGTCTTTTCAATTCTGTTGTATCTTCTTTTCTTGTATTTCTTTTACTTATTTGCACTGATAATTTCTTGTTGTGAGTCTTAACTATCTTCTTTTTTTTCCCCCATCTTTTGTAATTGCTCCTTATCTAGTAATCTGTAGATAAAATCATATTGTTAATGGTTGTAAAATCGAATTATAAAATTATCAGATCATATCAATGAAGAATTTATGGTTAATTTATTAAAGTTATTATATATGTATAGGCCGAATTTTTTTTGCAAAGCCCGGCGAAGTTTCAATTTTGTTTTTTTCTTGATATATCCTCTTCATTTCACGTAATACCCTTGTGGGGTTTATAGAAAATTTGTTTTTGTAGTTTTTTTGGGTAAATAATTTGTTTTGTATTTATTTCCCTAGAAAGCCTTCAATCAGATTAGGTGCTTCACTAGACAGATTTCTCACTTTGGGCTAGTTACACAATCTTGCTGAGGAAATGTGTTCATTGTTTTTTCAACTAAGTTGTTTACTAATCTGTAATCAAATGGCAGTTAATTGACAAGGATCCAAACAAGGCAATATCTCTGTTCTGGGCAGCAATAAATTCGGGTGACCGAGTTGATAGTGCCCTGAAAGACATGGCTGTTGTGATGAAACAGTTGAATCGTTCAGACGAGGCAATCGAAGCAATAAAGTCATTTCGGCATCTTTGTCCCTCTGAGTCACAGGAGTCTATTGACAATATCTTGATTGAACTCTACAAGGTAGCTTATCATCTTAAAAATCTGATATATATATATACCCTTATCTTATACTATTACTGTAGATTTTGCTTTAAGACTGAAGGGAAACAATAGTTCTGTATTGATGTTTGCATTATTTATAACCTACACTATTTCATAGTAGAATGTGGTTTAAGACTGTAGGGAAATAATAGTTCTATATTGAAGTTTACATAGTTTTTAACTTGAATGTTGCTTAGTGACATGTATATCTTGGTTGTCTTATGCCTACATCATTTCCTAGATCATATTAGCTGATATAGTTGCGACTGTTATTGTAAAGAATACTAGTAGTAGATATCTGTCATCCTGTTGAAGGCTTAATTCCATCTAATTTTGACTAACACATTTTTTCCTAATTTATACAAACACAAATTAGATGTGAGTCACCGCAAAAAATTAGATGTAACGGCATCTTTTTATAGACTTAGTCTTGACAGTCAATATTTGGTTTGCATATGCTTAAAATTTGTGGAACTAAATAAATGAAAGAGGAAAATGAAGAAGGGAGTGAAGGAAGCTGTATGAATAGCAACAGTTATGTCTTAGACACATAAACAGGTAATTCAAAAGAAAGGCTGAATTTACACCACTTATAGTGGTTTCAAACTCTTGCTCTCTCCATCTTCGAATCATAAAAGATCTCTATAAGTGGAGGTGTTATGATAATATAGCAACCTATATTTTTTTACAATATGAGGATGCTGCTCTAATGATGGTGTGTATCCTGGAGTACTCTTGATTCTTTATCTCTGTGACCACTTTGCTTATATTTGTTTTTCTGCAGAGATCTGGTAGGATCGAAGAAGAGATTAAATTACTTGAATTGAAATTGAAGAGCATAGAAGAAGGCATAGCTTTTGGTGGGAAGAAGACTAAGATTGCTAGATCTCAAGGAAAAAAAGTTCAAATCACAATTGAAAAGGAGTACTCGAGGTTGTACCTGCAATTACTTATCTTCAACTACAGCATTATTTCTTGCCTGTCTAACATAGATTCCGTTTTGGAATTTTCGACATAAGTGCAGATTGCTAGGGAACTTGGCGTGGTCACACATGCAACTGAATAACTTTAAATTGGCAGAAGAGTACTATAGGTAATAATCACCAACTAAGCACACAAAATTGAGCATCAGAGATGTGCCTTTATTTGGAAAAAATTGGCTTTATATGGAAATTTCTTTAATGCAGAAAAGCACTCTCTCTCGAACCGGATAAGAACAAGCAAAGTAATCTGGCAATCTGTTTGATGCATATGAACAAGATTACAGAAGCTAAGTTTCTGATTCAAAGCATAAAAGCTTCAGATAGAAGGCAGATGGATGACTCATGCATCAAGTCCTTCGAGCGTGCCACTCAAATGCTAGCTGAGTTAGAATCACATGGCACTTGGAACTCTAAGGAACACGAGGAAATGCTAGGATCAGATGGACATAACCACAGGGGAAACACGAGGACACATCCATCTCCATTTTCTGCTTCCGGACATCCTAAGGACTTTTTTACACAACCTAGAAGATTTTCATGTTCACTCAATGACGGCAGTTGGTTCAAGAAGGATACTGTTAATGCCTGTAGTCGAAGACTGTTATTTGAGCAAACAACAAATAATGAGAATGTGCAGTCACTGGCAAACCATAATTTCAACAATCTCATTTCTGCTGATGAGATGAGCAAAGGAGCGTCCGTTGTACGTGGACAAGAGTTCTCTAGGTCATCCAGAAATGGTGCTAACATGAAAAATGAATCTGATTTGCAGCCACTTTGCTACAAACAGAAACAGAACTTCCTAGAAACTGATGGATCAGATAAAATTTCTCCCGCAGAATCATCGGCTGATAATTCAAGTGCAAGAAAATTTTCTGAAGATGGGGGTAAAGATTGTCAGAGTTCCACTTTCACTTTTAGAGATGTGGTGACATCAGCGGATACCAGTGAACACTTAGAGAGCACAAACTTGAAACCTTTAAACTTGGCCACATGTAAAAGCAAGAAGAGTTGGGCTGATATAGTGGAAGAGGACGAACTAGATTTGCAGTTCTATGAAACTCCAAGCAAATATGCCGATGGCAATGAGAATGTCGATTCCAATATTATTAATCTTAGCCAAAACATTGAGTCGTTGTGTCTGAGTGAAGGATATCATACACAACCTGATGGACGAGAAGTGAGGCGTTCCTTGTGCTTTGAACAGAATGACAGAAAAGAAAATTGTTCATCTAAATTCCAGGGGAAAGAGCTGAAGTTTGGAAGGTTGAACTCTTTGCCACCTATAGGAGATATTGCTAATCACACTCCAGTAGAGTTATTGCGGAGGAACAGATTGCAAGTATTCAGAGATATAACTCCTGAAAGTCCTAAGCCTTGAACTATTATCATGTACAGAACTAAATAGCAAATACTGTAAATGGAAATGTGTTCTTTGATGCTGTAAGTCTGGCCTTATTCTTTTGTCAGGTCTTATGATCGATTGACTGCTAGAGATATCATGAGAAATCTTGAAGTGGTGATTACTTTTGTCATTTCATTGGTACCGCTGACCGCGCGCAGGTTAATATCTTTGTATCAACTGCTTCTAGAGTCTAATTAAGCAATTCCTATCTGATGATCACAAAAGTCTAATAAACATGATAATTTTCTTGATAATCCCAAACTGGTATAGCATTTTAAAATTGCAGCCGAGCCTCTCTAGAGATTCTTGATTGG
Organism: Nicotiana paniculata; assembly: GCA_005239505.1. Classification (NCBI taxonomy): domain Eukaryota; kingdom Viridiplantae; phylum Streptophyta; class Magnoliopsida; order Solanales; family Solanaceae; genus Nicotiana; species Nicotiana paniculata. The sequence continues at coordinate 11,547 of ML313003.1, read as the reverse complement.
TCGTTTAGCACTCTCCTAAATGTGGTGACTAAGTAAGCTGGGGTGGAGCTTCAAATCCCTGACGTTGTCTAATTCTTTTTTGAAAGCCATATCTCACTTTAATATTTCTGCCCGACTTGTGCTAGACTTATAAGAGCAGTCTGGAATTTGAATTTTGCAAAGCTAAAGGACAAGGAAAACTGCTTCTTGAAATATTCATAAGATAAGTAGATTCCTTGGTTCATTTTCTTATACTCTCCAGGCATATTTTTCTAATCAATACAAGATAAGTAATTTCTATTAGTACTACTATTTACTTTGTTCAAGTTTCTTTACTTGCTTTGCTCAAAGTTCCCTGATAATCTAGTCTAGCTAAACTCTCTGCTTTTCTCAAGCACTAATTCTTGGTGCCTTTCTTTCCTCTTTTATCATCAACGTTAGATTGGAGTCAAATATTTGTGTTTGCATTGCTTAGCTTTCGAACTTTTCGCCCCTGACCATTAAATGAAATACGAATAATCCCTCCTTGTCTCTTTGAGAAGAGGGCGCAGGAAGAACATATACCCTATCTTGATCGGACTCTCTAAAAATATGACCGGATATGTGTCAAATCTGTTAGACAATCTGTATTGCTGTAATAAACAACTAAACCATTAAACTTTCTGAAATATAAACACAAACAGAAAGTTAGTAACACTAGTTTAACGAAATAAATTCTGGAAAACAGTATAGAAATAAATCGAGCCCACTGAATGCACAGTGTGTCCTTAAAGAAATTATTCCTCTCAAGTACCTGAGATATTGGAATATTATCCTCTCAGGATAGAACGATTTAACTCACCAGTAAAAATTCTGGGATTGAAGGCATATTTATGGACCATTTTGCACTGATTCTGAAAAGGTTTGCAACCTTTCAGTACAGCCGAACCGTACCGGGTCGCGGGTCATGGGTTATTCCGGATTCAATTTTCGTTAATTATTAAATTAATTAATTAAATAATTTGAAAGGAATTTTGTCCAAAAAGATTAATCAATCAATCTTTGACCAAATGCAAATGCAAAGCCAAAGCCGAAGCCGAAGCCGAGCCGAGCGAGCGACGACGACGACGGCGCGAGGCTTTCCTTCTTCTCAACTCTTTAAGAGCTAGAAGAAGAGCAATTGAATATATACCCATCAAAAGTCTTTTCTTCTTCCAATATGGGACAATATCCCTTTGCCAAGGAGGGAAACTCAAATATTTCATTTTTCCTCCATTTCCCATTCACCCTCTTTAAGCTACACCAAGCTTAAAATTAAGTTTTACCAAGATTAAAACCCAACAATCCCCCACATGAACGGGGAATGGCTATAAAATAAAGGAATGCACGGACCTGTGTGTGTTTTACATGCAAGAATTAATTGTATCTGGATAAGTAGGTTTCTCTTTGAACTTTCCGTAGTGAACTTATAGCGGATATACTCAGTCAATCGGTAGATTTGATATCTTTTATTCATCGAGCTTTGTTTTATACCTAGACAACATAAATCACACAATCAATCCTTAACCATTTGTGGTTCTCACGGTTGTGTTCGTTTCAGCCATGAACACCGCCTGGTTTCATGAGTGCTTAGAGAATGGGCCTTACTTTCATTCCCTTTGAAGCGACTTACACTTCACACTAACATAGGTGATTCCTAAATGTGTAATCCTAAATACACATTATCTGGTCATATCCTTCCAGACTTAGCAAATCATTAAAAAGTTTTAAGCTTTATTGACTCATCAAAAAGCCTTAATGTTTTACCTCGATTTTTGAACATTGCCTTCATCACGAGAATGGGTTGAGTTATTTGACAATGTTGAACCGTCATTCATAACTTTGTTTGATCTCTTTGAACCTAGATCTTGGGATCTCTAGTCTGCTCGGTAGAGCTACCGCCATGATGACTTGTCCTAGACCTTAACCCCATTTCCTTTGATGATCTTTCAACTGCCTCTCTAGATAGGCCTTTTGTAAGTGGATCCGACACGTTATCTTTTGACTTTACGTAATCAATTGTGATAACACCACTAGAGAGTATTTGTCTAACGGTATTGTGTCTCCGTCGTATATGACGAGATTTTCCATTATACATAACGCTCCATGCCCTGCCTATTGTCGCTTGACTATCACAATGTATACAAATAGGTGCCAAAGGTTTGGGCCAAAATGGAATATCTTCCAAGAAATTCCGGAGACATTCAGCTTCTTCACCGACCTTATCTAAAGCTATGAATTCAGATTCCATTGTAGAACGGGCGATGCACGTTTGTTTGGATGATTTCCAAGACACTGCTCCACCCCCAATTGTGAAAACATATCCACTCGTGGATTTAACTTCAGATGAACCAGTAATCCAATTTGCATCACTATATCCCTCGATCACGGAGGGATATTTATTATAATGCAAAGCATAGTTTTGGGTATGTTTCAGATATTCCATAACTCGTTTCATTGCCATCCAATGTATTTGATTGGGATTACTTGTAAATCGACTCATTTTGCTAATAACACATGCTATATCTGGTCGCGTACAATTCATTATATACATCAAACTTCCCAATACTCTTTCATAGTCCAGTTGTGAGTCACTTTCACCTTCATTCTTTTCAAGTGCATAACTCACGTCAATTGGAGTCTTGGCAATTTTTAAATCCAAATACTTGAACTTGTCAAGTACCTTTTCAATGTAGTGAGACTGTGATAATGCTAGACCTTGTGGAGTCTTGTGAGTTCTGATTCATAAGATCACATCAGCAACTCCTAAGTCTTTCATATAAAATTTGCTAGCCAACATGCGCTTTGTAGCATTTATATTTGCCATACTTTTGCTCATTATCAACATGTCATCAACATATAAACAAACAATAACTTCATGACCTAGAGTGTTTTTAATGTAAACACATTTGTCGCACTCGTTGATTTTAAACCCACTTGCCAACAATGTTTGGTCAAATTTGGCATGCCATTATTTGGATGCTTGTTTAAGTCCATAAAGCGACTTAACAAGTTTGCACACTTTATTTTTTTTACCAGGAACCATAAAACCCTCAGGTTGTTCCATGTAAGTCTCTTCCTCCAATTCTCCATTTAAAAAAGCTATTTTAACATCCATTTGATGGATGTCAAGACCATACACGGCTGCTAGTGCCACTAACACCCTAATAGATGTTATCCTCGTTACTGGCGAGTAAGTATCAAAGTAATCAAGGCCTTCCTTTTGTCTATAACCTTTGACAACAAGTCTTGCTTTATATTTGTCAATAGTGCCATCAGCTTTCATTTTCCGTTTAAAAATCCACTTCGAACCTAAAGGCTTATTTCTCGGAGGAAGATCAACAAATTCCCATGTATGGTTATCCAAAATTGATTGAACCTCACTATTGACTGCCTCTTTCCAAAATGTTGAATCAGAAGACGACATAGCTGTTTAAAAGTTTGAGGTTCATTTTAAAGCAAGAATGTCACAAAATCTGGTCCAAAGGAAGTAGATGTTCTTTGACGTTTGTTGCGCCTTGGATCTTCTACACTTGGATTATTTTCCTTTGGCTCTTCCCAAGGTCGTTTAGGTCTTTCACGTAACGACTCGCATTCAGTTTTATACGGACAGATGCTTTCAAAGAATTCAGCATTATCTGATTCCATTATCGTATTAACATGAATCTCAGGATTATCGGATTTATGAACCAAAAACCAACATGCTTTACCATTTGTAGCATATCCAATAAAAACACAATCTACTATTTTTGGTCCGATTTTAACCCTTTTAGGTAAAGGAACTTGTACCTTTGCTATACACCCCCACACTTTGGAATATTTCAAGTTGGGTTTTCTTTCTTTCCATTTTTCATATGGAACCATGGGGTACTCTGTTGAGTATTCCGTTAGTTGTAAGGATAGTTTCCCCCCACAAACTTTGCGGTAATACGGAACTTATTAATAAAGAATTCATCATTTCCCTTAATGTTTGGTATTTCCTTTTCGCAATTTCGTTGGATTGAGGTGTGTAAGGTGCAGTAGTTTGATGGATAATTCCATATTCCGAATATATTTCTGCAAACGAAAATTCCACCTCTATCACTTCTAATCATTTTGATCTTTTTATTCAATTGATTCTCCACTTCATTCTTGTATTCCTTAAATGCTTCAATTGCTTCATACATACTATTAAGCAAATAAACATAACAATATCGAGTGCAATCGTCAATAAAAGTAATAAAATACTTTTTTCCACCTCGAGATGGTGTCGACTTCATATCGCAAATGTCAGTATGAATTAAGTCTAAAGGATTTGAATTCCTTTCAACAGACTTATAAAGATGCTTTACAAACTTAGATTCAACACATATTTGACATTTCTATTTATTACACTCGAATTTCGGCAATACTTCTAAATTAATTAATTTCCGCAAGGTTTTATAATTGACATGTCCTAAACGAATATGCCATAAATCATTTGACTCCAATAAATAAGAAGAAGCTGAAATTTTATTCATATTGTCAACAATCATTACATTGAGTTTGAAAAGGCCTTCTGTGAGGTAGCCTTTTCCAACATACATTTCATTCTTGCTTACAACAACTTTATCAGAAACAAATACACATTTGAATCCATTCTTCACAAGTAAAGAAGTAGAAACTAAATTCTTCCTAAAAGTAGGAACATGAAGAACGTTGTTGAGCGTTAACACCTTGCCAGAAGTCATCTTCAGGAATATCTTCCCATAACCTTCAATCGTGGTTGTTGCATTATTTACCATGGAAATCTCTTCTTCGGGACCAGCAGTAGAGTAAGTCGCAAATGCTTCTTTGACAGCACAAACATGTCGAGTGGCTCCGGAGTCAATCCACCACTCATTCGGATTTCCAACTAAGTTGCATTCCGAAAGAATTGCACAAAGATCATCAATGTCATCATTCTTCTCCACTATGTTGGTTTGTCCCTTCTTCTTATCCTTTTTCAGGAGACGACAATCAGGGGCTTTGTGACCAACTCTTCCACAATTGTAGCAGTTTCCCTTGAATTTCTTTTTGTTTTGCTCCTTAGTATGTCCAGAAAACCTCTTCCTCTTCTTACTTTTTGGAGCAATCTCCTCAACGATATTAGCTCTCATTATCGTTGAATTTCCACGAGACTTCTTCTCGGCTGTTTTGTTGTCTTCCTCAATCTTGAGGCGTGTCATAAGATCTTCCAACTTCATTTCTTTGCGCTTGTGCTTAAGATAGTTCTTGAAATCTCTCCACGAAGGAGGTAATTTTTCAATCATTGCAGCCATTTGAAAAGATTCATTCACGACCATACCTTCAACAATAAGGTCGTAAAAAATAAGTTGAAGCTCCTGAACTTGGGTTCCCACAGTTTTGTTGTCTATCATTTTATAATCTAGAAACTTGGCAACCACGAACTTCTTCAAGCATGCATCTTCCGTCTTGTACTTCTTTTCAAGTGCGTCCCATAATTCTTTTGAAGTATTCATCGCATTGTACACATTGTACAAGTCATCCTCTAAAGCGCTTAAGATATAGCCTTTGCAAAGAAAATCTGCTGACTCCACACCTCAACAATCATGAATTTCTCGTTGTTCGGCATGTCCGCAGCAGGCACCGGAGGCTCTTCACTAGTGAATTTCTGCATACCAAGTGTGGTAAGCCAGAAGAACACCCTTTGCTGACATCCTATAAAGTTGGCTCCAGAAAATTTCCCCGGAGGAACAGTAGTGCAGCTTGACGAGGTTATCGTCGTTGCAGTAACAGTCGCAGAAGGATTTTCGTTATCAATTGCCATTTCTCACTGCCAACAACAAAAGAGTTCAATTAATGGCAAAACCAGAACAGTAAACAATACTATAATCAATAAACAGTACGTATGATAAATAAAAATCGAAGTTTTTTATATACTATTTCATAGAAAACGATGAAATTTTTATGTTCTTCAAATCGTTTTCTGAATTTCAATTCTCTAATGAAGTTTTTATATCTTCTAATCAGAATAGTAAATTTCAGAAGGAGTAGAAAATCACACAGGTTTTAATCTCCACAAACAGAATACAGAATATAATAAGATAATTTCCTTAATATTGTTAGACAATCTATATTGATGTAATAAACAACTAAACAATTAAACTTTCTGAAATATAAACAGAAACAGAAATTTAGTAACACTAGTTTAACGAAATAAATTCTGGAAAACAGTATAGTAATAAATCGAGCTCACTGAATGTACAGTGTGTCCTTAAGGAAATTATTCCCCTCAAGTACCCGAGGTGTTGGAATACTATCCTCCCAAGATAGAACGATTTAACTCACCATCGTGTTGATACCAAAAACGCCGATGTAACATCGAACCACTCGAAGGCTATAAAACACATTGGAAAAATATTGTGCAGAAGAAGAAGAAGATAATCAGAAAATTTAGTAAGTAAAAATTCTAGGATTTAAGGCATATTTATAGTCTATTTTGCACTGATTCTGAAAAGGTTTGCAACCTTTCAGAACAACCATAACTGTTGGAACAGGTGAGAATATTGCGGGAAAATTAAAAAACGGATATAAAATAATCCGGGAAGGAAAAATGGACCAGACCGGGTCGCGGGTCATGGGTTATTCCGTATTGAATATTTATTAATTATTAAATTAATTAATTAAATAATTTAAAAGGAATTTTGTCTAAAAAAATTTAATCAATCAATCTTTGACCAAATCCGAAGCCAAAGCCGAAGCCGAGCCGAGCGAGCGACGACGACGATGACGACGGTGCGAGGCTTATTGCCTTCTTCTCAACTCTTTAAGAGCTAGAAGAAGAGCAATTGAATATATATACCCATCAAAAGTCTTTTTTTCCTCCAATATGGGACAATGTCCCTTTGCCAAGGAGGAAACTCAAATATTTCATTTTTCCTCCATTTCCCATTCATCCTCTTTAAGCTACACCAAGCTTAAAATTAAGCTCTACCAAGCTTAAAAACCAACAATCCCCCAAATGAATGGGGAATGACTATAAGATAAAGGAATGCACGGACGTGTGTGTGTTTTACATGCAAGAATTAATTGCACTGGATAAGTAGGTTTCCCTTTTAACTTTCCGTAGTGAACTTATATTGGATATACTCGGTCAATCGGTTGATTTGATATTTTTGAACCGTCGAGCTTTGTTGTATACCTAGACAACATAAGTCACACAATCAATCCTTAACCATATATGGTTCTCACGGTTGTGTTCGTTTCAGCCATGAACACCGCCTGGTTTCATGAGTGCTTAGAGAATGGGACTTTACTTTCATTCCATTTGAAGCGGCTTACACTTCACACTCACATAGGTGATTCCTAAATGTGTAATCCTAAAGACACACTATATGGTCATATCCTGCCAGACTTAGCAAATAATTAAAAAGTTTTAAGCTTTATTGACTCATCAAAAAGCCTTAATGCTTTACCTCAATTTTTGAACATTGTCTTCATCACGAGAATGGGTTGAGTTATTTGACAATGTTGAACCGTCATTCATAACTTTGTTTGATCTATTTGAACCTATCTCTTGGAATCTCTAGTCTGCTAGGTAGAGTTACCGCCATGATCACTTGTCCTAAACCTTAACCTCGTTCCCTTTGATGATCTTTCAACTGCCTCTCTATTATGGCCTTTTGTAAGTGGATCTGAAACGTTATCTTTTGACTTTACGTAATCAATTGTGAAAACACCACTAGAGAGTAGTTGTCTAACGATATTGTGTCTTCGTCGTGTATGACGAGATTTTTCGTTATACATAACGCTCTCTGCCCTACCTATTGCCGTTTGACTATCACAATGTATAAAAATAGGTGCCAAAAGTTTGGGCCAAAATGAAATATGTTCCAAAAAATTTCGAAGTCATTCAGCTTTTTCACCGGCCTTATCTAAAGCTATGAATTCAAATTCCATTGTAGAATGGACGATTCACGTTTGTTTGGATCAAAGCAGGAATCTATATGAGGTTTGGTTTTACAAGGAAAAAACATGTCATATTTACACTTTTCATGCTTATTGACCAAGAATTAAGGTGTTTAAGGTTCAAAACTGGTAAATTTCATAAATTGTGGAAATGGTTGAATAAAGCTTAAAAAATGCTAATATTCCTTTTAGAATGTCCAAACAAACAAGGAGGTCCAGCATTTCTTGAACAAATTCAGAAAAGTTGTTAGCTTAGCCGCCCAAAATAATTTAAATTGTAGAAGATAATTTAGAAAAAAGAAGGCAGGAAACTTAATTTCTGTATAGTATTATCAGAAGATATGATAAATTAATGCGTAATTGGTGCTTTGGTTTGTTAAATCATAAAAAGCATTTTCCTTTTATCAAGTGGTAAAGCACCAAGTCCACCATTACGTACCTACTCACTACTATAATTGCAATCATTGGCCCTCAGTTTTTGATTAATCCATATTGAAAAGCATCTCCGACTGTTCATACAAATTAAAATTATTGATAAAGACAGCATAAGAACTTTGATTATCATATCATAATTACAAGCCACCATCTTCCCTCCCCTTTTTAAACAAACTTAAACTTGTGGCAGTCCTTTCTTGATCTGAAGTTGTGAACTGTATACTTATTTTATGTTTCAGTTTATTCTTTTTCTTTTTTATTTTTCAATGTTTTCAGTCTAGCTGGACTAATCTGTTGTCAAGTTAATCCCCTTTCGCAATTAATGATGAAAAGCTGATTTTTTATTTAAAAACAATAGCAATAAGAGCTTATTATCAAGATTATAACACATTTTCTGCCAAACTTGGAGGGGTAAAAGACCCATAACAAATGAATATCTTAGCACCCAAAAAAAGGCCGTCTGTGCAAATGATTTAGGCCTGTATTCGAAGTTTTCGTTGATAAGGCAAAATTAGGTCACCCTAGCATATAACATAATGTCTTTAATTGTACAAAAGGATTTGTTGATTAAGTGATGCAACTAACCATCAAGTCCATAGCTGACCATGGTTGTCTCTATCATAGATTCCACCGTCGGCTAAATGGTCGGTTCGAGCAACAATCATTTCGATGGACCCTATTATCACTTTCCTTGTTTTTGGTCGGCTGTATATCCTAACCTCATTCCTTTTTCCGACTTTTTTTTAAAGTTTAAATTTTGTGGTGTATAATTTTTTATCTCACCGAGTTAAATTGACATATAATAACAAATAATTTTACAATTCAAGCTCGATATCATAACCTAAAAAGATAAATCGGTATAGTTGGTTAAATTACTATAGGAGCTGTAAAAGTTATATATTATTTCGTTTATTTTTCTATTCATGTATAGTTAATCCTTGTATAAAATTATACGCTAATTTTGATATAATAACTTTATACCACTATCAACATGGAGTAACTAATCCATGTATAACATATACATATATAAAACATCAAAATAAAATTGTCCTTGTTTTATTTTTCCCAGAAGCCTATGAAAGTCAAGCATCCAAGGTATAATTATAAACTCATTACTTTTTAGTTTAAAAATTAAATAAATATTTTGAGTAATATCCAATTTAGTGCAATGAACCAACATACAATAAGAAATAATCTCTATATTACTGATTTATGTATTATAATCAAGTACCTATAACTTTTTTTTCCCCGTAAACCAACCAATTCCAACAAAAAGGATTGCATGATATGCCACGTGTCAGCATGCAAACAAATTGGAGGCACGCCTAAGGGACAATGACAGGTGGTTTCCAGCCCAAGGCTTTCCTCTTATTTAGTCCACTATATATATTGAAGTGGCAAATAAGCAGTCTCACAAATAAAGAGCTTATCTTCTTCCTCAAAAGAAAAGATAAAATTTTAAGAAGAAAAGATAATGCCGATTTCAAAAATTTCCCTCGGAAATTTAACAGAGGCTAGCCAGCCTGATGCACTCAAGGCTGCACTAGCTGAGTTCATTTCAATGCTCATTTTTGTTTTTGCCGGTGAAGGCTCTGGCATGGCCTTCGGTTAGTCCATGACTTAACTTACATAAACTGACTTATCAATTTGTTTATGCTATTACTAAATATTGGTACTCTTATAATTCACAGGTAAGTTAACAAACGGCGGAGCAGCCACGCCTGCTGGATTAATTTCGGCGGCTATAGCCCATGCCTTTGCCCTTTTTGTGGCAGTTTCAGTAGGAGCAAATATTTCTGGAGGTCACGTAAATCCTGCGGTCACATTTGGTGCTTTTGTGGGAGGTCACATTACCCTTTTGAGGAGTGTTTTGTATTGGATTGCCCAGTTGCTTGGATCTGTCGTCGCTTGCGTGCTCCTCAAGTTTGCTACTGGTGGATTGGTAATTAATTAATAAAGAAAATTACTCTAGTATATGTGCTTATACCGATCGAGTTTATTCCTAAATTAAAATTTTACTAATAAGATTACTTTAAAAATGATGCAGGAAACATCAGCGTTCGCACTCTCGACAGGAGTTACCCCATGGAACGCAGTTGTTTTTGAGATAGTGATGACCTTCGGGCTTGTTTACACCGTTTACGCAACTGCAGTTGATCCTAAGAGGGGCAATTTGGGAATTATTGCCCCAATTGCAATTGGTTTCATTGTAGGTGCCAACATTTTGGCTGGTGGAGCCTTTGATGGTGCATCAATGAACCCTGCTGTATCATTTGGTCCAGCAGTGGTTAGCTGGACATGGAACAGCCACTGGGTCTACTGGCTCGGACCATTTGTTGGTGCTGCCATTGCTGCTTTGGTTTACGAAATTATTTTCATTGGTGACAACACTCACGAGCAGCTCCCCACCGCTGATTACTAAGGAACAATTTCCTCCTTTCTTTCTCTAAAATCAAATGTTGGATATAATTCATTTAAGCTAAGGTTTCAAGGTTGTGGTTTGTTTTACCGTTCGCTCTTTGTTTTTCTTTTCAGTACATGGTTAAAGTTTTGGGTTTTCTTAATTGTAAAATCGTGAAAAATCAAGAGATGCAGGTGTCATGTTTAATGTTCTGGAGTTGACTTCTCTTTCATATGCTTACTTGGATTAGCTATATTTATTTGTGGCAGACAAACTAACATTAAAACCTTGCTACTCCCCCGAAAATATTGGATAAAATTGCCCCGCGTTACTAGAAATTTGGCAAACCTCGTCGACATCATTCCGACGAAATCGGTAGGAAACTTTCTAAATTCATCGCAAAAGTCAATTAAAATTTTTACAAGATATCGACTATCTTCGGTTGGAAAAAATGGTTCCACAATAAAGAAACATTATTATGTCTAACACATATAAAAATTTCGATTGACGTTGATCGGAAATTGGTCGATCTTTGACCAAGACCTGATCAGACATGCATAATTTTTTTATTTGGTTTTTTCTCACCCAGACTCAATTGTATTTTTTGAATAACAAAAATAATTTTTTAAAATTATTATGAATTTACTAACCGACCGATCGGTATTAGTAGTAAAAAATGGTCAATCACTTATAAATTATTGTTATTTACAATCTGTATATATATTTAACAATATAAATTGTATATATATATACACACATACACATACATATATATATATATATAT
>ML313002.1:0-11288 GCA_005239505.1 Nicotiana paniculata | reverse complement strand
GTCACTCTGTAACATTAGCCCATCAGGCATCCTCACCATCACTCGGTAACATTAGCCCATCAGTCATCCTCACAATCACTGTATAATATTAGCCCATCAGGCATTAATCATCACTCAATTGGTATCGGCGCTCACTGAGGGTGTGTACAGACTCCGGAGAGGCTACTACAGCCCAAGCACAATATATATCAAGCCGCCTCACGGCATAAATCACTCACAATATAGGCCCGCAGCCTCACTCATATCATAGCATCCTCACAATATAGGCCCGCAGCCTCACTCAGTCAGACACTCTCAATTTTCCGTTCGGGCCATAAATATACCGGGTTCTCGACCCAAAACGGTGTTTCATTTTTAAGAAATAGTTTCAAAATACTCTCNGCCCGGATTCTATTCCGCAACACGCTTGCCTCTCGTATCAACTTCCGAAAGCTTCAAATCTACCAAGTTCAGATTTTTATCATCAATATATGCTTAAGGAACAATTACCAATTGAAAATATCAAAATTCACCCAATAATCCGAAACCGGTCAAAACCCGATCCCCGGGCCCACGTCCCGAAATCCAGAAACTTTTATACCAAACTGTTCTTCGTCATCTCACGAGTCCGTACATATAAAGAACACTAAATTTGGAGTTCAAATGACCCCTCAAATCACCAATTCAAATATTCTAAATCCCAAGCCCTAATCATCCAAATTTACACTGACGTTTCCTTAATTTTCACCATAATTCCGACCTTTAATCACATGTAAACGAGTTTACAGTCCAAAGACCTTACCTTGGTGAAGAACTATCGAATTCCCTCTTCAAAACCCTTCAAGGACTTCAAACCCGGATGAAATATTGAGAAAGATGGCTAAAATTCGCGAAGGCTGGTTTTTATACCTTCTGTCCAGTGATTCTTGCACCTGTGATCACTTACTCGCACCTACGGCTTCACAGGTGCGATGCCCCTTCCGCACCTGCGATCTCCCTACACATGCAAAACTCGCACCTGCGACCTTTCTCCCCGCTCCTGCGAAACCGCACTTGCGACTCCCCTTCCGCAAGTGCGAAAACACCAGCAAACCAGCACTCAGCAGATTTCCCTAAGGCCAAAATGCCCGATAACCACCCGATATCAATCCCGAGCCCCTCGGGACCCCAACCAAAGTTACCAACACATCCCATACCATCATTCTAACTTACCTTCCCTCTCAAAACACCGAAACTAACATCAAAACACCAAATTTACATTGGATTCAAGCCTAAGAACTTTGAAATTTCTAAAATTTGTCAACTACGTCGAAACCACCCAAAACAACTCCGATTTACCTGAAATTTTTCAGACACATCCAAAATGGCATTACGAACCTGTTCCAACTATCGGAACTCCATTCCGACCCTGATACCCTATTTTTCAATGCCGACCGGAAATCGCCAAAAACTAACTTTCGCCAATTCNAATTTGCATTCCGAGGTCGTTTACCAATAAGTCAACTCTCAGTTAACTTTTTCCATTATAAGGTTATCTTTAAGGACTAAGTTACTGAATTCTCATTTAACCATTCCGATTTCAAGCCTATCAACTCTAACGCATCAATAATAGAATGACCAATCTATAACAAGTCAATAAAAGTACTTTAAATGCAGGTTTTTACGTAACGACAGGCCAGGTCATTACATTCTCCCCCTCTTAAACAAACGTTCATCCTCGAACGGGTCTAGAAACATACCCGGAGTCTCAAACAAGTGAGGATATTTGCTATGCATCTCCCTCTCGGTCTCCCAAGTAGCCTCCTCCACTGGCTGACCTTTCCAATGCACTTTTATTGAAGCTATCTCCTTTGACCTCAACTTTCTGACCTCGCGAGCCAATATAGCCACTGGCTCTACCTCATAAGACATATCATTCTCAAGCTGAACTGTGCTGAAGTCTAACACATGAGACGGGTCGCCAACATATCTTCTGAGCATCGACACATGAAATACCGGATGAACGCTCGATAGACTGGGTGGCAAGGCAAGTCTATAAGCCACCTCTCCAACCTTCTGAAGCACCTCAAAAGGACAAATAAACCGTGGACTTAGTTTTCCTCTCTTTCTGAACCTCATAACACCCTTCATGGGTGATACCTTCAGTAGTACCTTATCACCTTCCATAAAAGACACATCCCGAACCCTCCGATCCGCATAACTCTTCTACCTAGACTGCACCGTGCGAAGTCTCTCCTTAATCAATTTCACCTTCTCCAACGCATCCTGAATCAAATCTGTGCCCAATAACTTAGCCTCACCAGGCTCGAACCAACCAACCGGAGATCTACACCTCCTACCATATAAAGCCTTATACGGGGCCATTTGAATACTGGACTGGTAGCAGTTATTTTATGCAAACTCTGCTAGTGGCAGAAACTGATCCCATGAACCACCAAAATCAATCACAAAAGCCCGTAACATGTCCTCCAATATCTGAATAGTCCGTTCCGACTGCCCGTCGGTCTAAGGATGGAACGCAATACTCAACTCTACATCTGTACCCATACCTCTCTGTACAGCCTTCCAGAACTGAGACGTGAATTGTTTACCTCTGTCAGAAATGATAGAAACGGGAACCCCATGCAATCGGACAATATCCTTAATGTAAATACCAGCTAACCGCTCTGAAGTGTAAGAAGTGCGGACAGGAATAAAGTGCGCGGACTTGTTCAATCTATCCACAATGACCCAAATAGCATCCAAACCTTTCGAAGTCCGTGAGAGCCCGACTACAAAGTCCATAGTAATCCGCTCCCACTTCCACTCAAGAATATCTAACCTCTGAAGCAGCCCGCCTGGTCTCTGGTGCTTGTACTTGACCTGCTGACAGTTGAGACACCGTGCTACATGCTATACAATATCTCTCTTCATCCGTATCCACCAATAGTGCTGTCTCAAGCCCTGATACATCTTCGCGGCACCCGGATGAAGAATACCTTGAGTTGTGAGCCTCTGCTAATATCATCTCCCGAATACAATCAACACTGGGCACGCAAATACGGCCCTGCATCCTCATAACCCCGTCATTACCAATAGTCACATCTCTGGCATCACCTCTACGAACCCTATCCTGAAGAACCAATAAGTGTCGGTCATCATACTGCCGAGCTTTGATCTGCTCCAATAAAGAAGACCGGGAAGCCATGCTAGCTACCACCCGTGGAGGGTCTGATAAATCCAACCTCACTAACTGACCCGCTAGGGTCTGAACATCAAGTGCTAACGGCCGCTTTGCTGCTGAAAGGTAAGCTAGGCTCCCAAACTCTCGGCTTTGCGACTCAAGGCATCGGCCACCACATTGGCCTTCCCTGGATGATACAGAATAGTCAAGTCATAATCCTTGAGAAGCTCCAACCATCTCCTCTGTCGCAAATTCAAGTCTTTCTGCCTCAGCAGATACTGCAAGCTATGATGATCAGTGTAAATCTCACATTGTACCCCATACAAGTAATGCCGACAAATCTTTAAGGCATGAACAATGGCAGCTAACTCAAGATCGTGCACTGGGTAATTTTTCTCGTGCACCCTCAGCTGTCTCGACGCGCAGGCAATCACCCTACCATCCTGCATCAACACTGCTCCCAAGCCAACTCTAGAAGCATCACAATAAACCGTGTAAGAACCCGAACCAGTAGGCAACACTAACACCAGAGCTGTAGTCAATGCTGACTTGAGCTTCTAAAATCTCTCCTCACATTCATCGAACCATCTAAATAGAACACCCTTCTGTGTCAATCTAGTCAATGGTGAAGCAATAAAAGAGAATCCTTCCACAAAGCGACAGTAGTAACCCGCCAAACCGAGGAAACTCCGAATCTTTGTAGCTGAAGACGGTCTGGGCCAACTCTGCACCGCCTCAATCTTCTTCGGATCCACCTGAATACCCTCACTAGACACCACATGCCCCAAAAAAACCACTGAACCAAGCCAAAACTCACACTTGGAGAATTTTTCATAAAGCTTCTCCTCTCTCAATCTCTGCAACACAATTCTCAAGTGTTGAGAATGCTCTTCCTGGCTATGAGAATAAACTAGAATGTCATCAATGAACACAATAACGAAAGTATCAAGGTAGTGCTGAAACACACTGTTCATCAATTGCATAAATGCTGCCGAGGCATTGGTCAGCCCAAATGACATAACCAGGAATTCATAGTGACCATCTCTGGTCCTGAAAGCAGTCTTCGGAATGTCAGAATCCCGAATCTTCAACTGGTGATACCCTGACCTCAAGTCTATCTTAGAGAATACCTTAGCTCCCTGGAGTTGATCAAATAAGTCATCAATACGAGGCAAAGGATAACGATTCTTTACTGTAACCTTATTCAGCTGTCTATAATCAATGCACATTTGCATGGTTCAATCCTTCTTTTTCACAAACAACACTGGTGCACCCCAAGGCGACACACTAGGCCGAATGAACCCCTTATCTAAGAGTTCTTGAAGCTGCTCCTTTAATTCTTTCAACTCTGCTAGTGCTATCCGGTAAGGTGGGATAGAAATAGGCGAAGTGTCGGGCACCAAGTCAATACCAAAATCAATATCTCTATCAAGTGGCATGCCCGGCAGGTCTGCAGGAAATACATCAGGAAAATCGCGGACTACAGGAACCGAATCAACAGAAGGAGACTCACTACTAACATCCCTCACAAACGCAAGATAAGATTCACACCCTCTCCCAACCATACGCTGAGCTTTTAAATAGGAAATCACTCTACTAGGCACATGCTCTACAGACCTTCTCCACTCAACTCTCGGAATTCCGGGTATAGCTAAGGTCACGGTCTTAGCGTGACAATCAATAATAGCATGACATGGGGATAACCAATCCATGCCCAGGATTACATCAAAATCGACCATACTCAGTAACATCAGATCCACTCGGGTCTCCAGACCCCCAATAGATATAAGACACGACCGATACACGCGGTCCACAACAAAAGTATCACCCACCGAAGTCAAAACATGAACAGACGTAACCAAAGACTCACGGGGCATATTCAGAAAATGAGCAAAATAGGATAAAACATAAGAGTACTTGGAACCAGGGTCAAATAAAGCCAAAGCATCAGTGTGACAAACTGGAATAGTACCTGTACCGCATCAGATGCCATAGCATCAGGCCTAGCCAGAAGTGCATAAGTACGTGCCTGGCCTCCACCTACTTGACCTCCCCCTCTAGGACGGCCTCTAGCTGCCTGACCACCACCCCTAGCTGCCTGGGTAGGTGGTGAAGTGACTGGAGCTGACGCCGAAGGCTGAGCCCTCTGCTGGGATGAGCCACTAGAATGACGAGGGAAAAACCTCCACTCATGCCCGAACTCTCCACACTCGTAACAACCACCTGAAGCTGGGGATGAAAATGAACGAGAACCTCTGCCGCCATTATAATCACCAGACGAACCACGCATAGAATAACCCTGATAAGATGATGCTCGGGCGAGGCTCTGAGCTAGAAGAGCACTAAAAGAGGAACGCCCCTGGTGAAAATTTCGGGGTCCCTACCCTGATGATGCACTACTGTAAGCTGGGCGAGCTGGCTGTGGAGGTCTAAATGAACGACCTCTGTTAGGATGAAATTGCCCTCTGGGAGGAGCACCACTGAAATTACCTGATCCCCGAGGCCTCTTAGCCTCCCTCTCAACACGCTCCTGCTTGCGAACTGACTCAATGTCCCGAGCTATATCAACAACCTGCTCAAATGTAGCTCTTGACACCCTCTCTGGTCATCAAAATCCTAAGTTGATACGTGAGACCATCCAAAAATCTCCTGATACGCTCCCTGTCCGTGGGGACTAACTCTGAAGCATGTCTCGCCAGTTCAGAATACCTCATCTCATACTGGGTGACTGATAACTCACCCTGGCACAGCACCTCAAACTGCATGCGCTGCTCCTCTCTATGAGACTGAGGAACACATTTCTCCAGAAAAATAGTGGAGAACTGCTGCCAGGTAAAAGGTGCTGAACCAACCGGCCTACGCCTCTCGAATGATTCCTACCAAGTAAATGCAGCACCCTCAAACTGATAAGTAGCAAATGAAACTCTCTCCAAAATACCCGTCGTACAAAGCATTCTCTGACATTTATCAAGAAAACCTTGGGCATCCTCTCCCTCTGCACCACTTAAAGACGGAGATCTCAGTCTGCTGAACCTCTCCAACCTGCGCTGCTCATCCTCAGGCATAGCAGCAACCTCAAAACCTTGAGCTGGAGCTACTGGCTGATCTGGGGCTGCTCCTGGTGCCTGAATATCCCGTAGAACTGGCTCAGGTGCCCGGGCAGCTGGAGTCTGGTTGCCTCCCCCGGCCTGAGCCGCATTGGCAGTAGTAGTCGTAGCAAGTGCCTGAGCTAAACTAGAACACACCGTCAATATCTGAGCCAAAGTCTCCTGGAGACCCGGAATCACAATAGGCACAATAGGTGCCGGAGCCCGTCCTGCTGGGGCAACATTAACGGGAACCTGATCCTCGATAACTGGGGGATCCTCTGGTACTGCACCCGCTGCTGCTTGAGCTGGTCCCCTACCTCTACCACGGCCTCGACCGCGGCCTCGACCTCTCATGGGTCCAGCTGGTGCCCGGTTACCCTGCTCGGTATTGCGTGTCCTCACCATCTGTGAGAGAATGAAACAACATAAATTTAGATTCAAGAATCAATAGATTGGCACGAAAGAGTTCAAGAAAATAGAGATGTTTCCTAAAAGTTCTGCAACCTCTCAAAGATAAGTACAGACGTCTCTGTACCGATGCGCAAGACTCTACTAAACCTGCTCATGACCGTTGAGTCCTATGTAACCTAGAGCTCTAATACCAACTTGTCACGACCCCAAACCCTAACAGGTCGTGATGGCGCCTATCATGGAACTAGGCTAGCCAACCATCACCTTACTACGTAATTACTCTTATTTTAACAGTTCACAATATAGCAAATAATAGCGGTCATAGCAAAGAATTTAATTATATAAGTCTAGCACCCCCAATAATGAACTAACAACTCTAAACAACCTCCCAGAACTGGAGTCAATAGTCATGAGCATCTAATAGAAAATAAAACTAACTCTGCTAAATATAATATATCTCAGAATCCAAAACTAGGACTAAGTAAGAGGGGAAGTGGAGAAGCTGTGGACGCTGGCAGTTACCTCGAATCCTGTGTACTGCTACTATCAACTGAACAACCACTGCTGCGATCTAGTACCTGGATATGTGCACAGGGCACATGGAGTAATGATGAGTACGCCAACTCAGTAGTGTCACACCTCCTTTTTTTCCACTACCCCTCGGGATGTATGAAGGGGTAATAAGGGAGTTTTTCCAATTAAAGGGACATTATTCGGATTTGGGATTTATTTATTAATTTTCAGAGTCGCCACCCGGATTTTTGACGATGTTCCGGGACACCGTTTATTGAAATCCCAAACCGAGGAAATTTAGACTCTGTTTAAAAATGTCTGCAAACCAGATATCCGGGTAAGGAATTCTGTTAACCCGGGAGAAGGTGTTAGGCACTCCCGAATTCCCTGGTTCTAGCACGGTCGCTTAACTATTAATATTTGGCCTAATTATCTAATTATATTCATGTTTTAAACCTATTGTGCATTTAGCCTTTTTAAATTTTAACCGCTTTTAATATTTATGGATTTATCCTGAAACAAGCCACGATGGCGTGCACTTGTTTGTTTTGGACACATTATAACTGCGCCACATGAAATGCACCCGCAATTACAATGCGTGATTTTTATTATAATTTGAAATTAGAGTCAGGGGCAGAAGTTGCCGCACCCGAGTGTGGGTTACGTAGTCAAGACTATGGTCATGACGGTTTTATAGTGCCTATTTGAGGCAATATTTGTTTATTCTTTATGTTTTCTATTCGAAGGAGCGTTTTAGCTTTAAGACCAATTAGGACGCTTATGGATTTATTTTTAAAAAGTCACGATGGCATGCACTTGTTGTTTTTTAGCACATGGCAAAACGTCACGTGAAATGCACCCGTGATTGCTATGTGCATTTTTAGTTGTTTAGAATTGAGGGTCGGGGGCATGAATTGCCACTCCAGAGTGTAGTTTATTGTAACTTGGAATAGTATTCGGTTCTTTATCAAATTTCAATCTAAAGGGCATGATTTTATCTAGGGGGGTTGTCTAAAGAGAGAGAGGAATTCATTAGCCTAAAAGGAAACATATTTTGGGCTATGGCCATATTTTTCCCCAATTAATCACTATAGGCCATCCTAGCTTGGCTATTTCTGTAAGAAAACTAACAATTAGGAAATTCAAATCTTAATCAGATCTTAAAGATCTTCTCTTCCTAGTTTGGTAAATGATAAAAATGTGTTAATCAAGATGCGCCTTATTCGTGCAGATTTATATACACCTATAAGAATTATAGACACATAAATGCATTATCTACTGGTCTCGCTTCAAATTGGTAAGCTAAAATTACTTTATTTTCTGGAGCTTTGTAATTTCGGGCGAAGATACACAACACAGGCAGTTTTACCAATTCTAAATTAACAATTCTTGTTGACTTTTAGATAGCCTAATCACATGCTTCAAGGTTCAAAAGTGTTCATACATCGATTTCAGAAAGCTTAACAGGATACGTCATGAACCAGAAATAATCCACTAAATCCACTTATATTGAAACAACTGAATTTTGAAATAACCATTTAGTTTGAACACTATCAGTTGAAAGGCTAAGATGAATATACAGTCCAGTCCCTTAAATTACAAGATTCCAAAATGCATAAGCGAACGAATTACAGTTTTTCTGAAGCGAAAATACAGCTTTGGTAAAAATACATTTTTTATGAATATCCAAAGGAAACTAAAAAATGGAAATCCTAAATAGCCACTCCACATCTGGATTCTTCATACTGTGCATTTGCAGCCCCTTTTTTTTGTAATTTATAGAATACACAAACTAACTAAGTGTTGGGCACCCGTCAGATCAAACAGGACCATGAAAGGAGGTCAAGTTTAACTTGATAATGCTATGCTAAGCTATACTAATGGCAGAATCATTTATGCACTTTCTTGATGTGAATATGACCATAAAAGGATCAAATTCAACTCCAAGACTGTCATTTCCATACCTTGGACCTTCAATCCATACTTATTCCTTGATTTTGATTACTTAGGCATGTTGAGAGAGTGAACCTAACCATTTGGGAGATTCAGATTCCCTACTCTAGAGCCTTTGTTGATGACCTCATTTATGTACCCTTGAAGGGTGATAAACTACTCTCTAAGCATCTAAAATATGGGGTGAATTTGACCATTATAAAGGGTCAGATTCACTACCCCTTTAATGCTAGCCAAATGACTCTATTATGACTTCAAGGATATAGAATTAATCATAGAAGCCTATAACAGATAATTCTGCTATTGTAATCACACATAGAGGGATAACCAGATTTTAATAACTGATTATAGGTTCAGTAGGAACAAAGGCAACATGTTTTATGTATATTTTTTTTTCTTAGATTGAATCTGACTATGAAGGAAAGTCTTATTCAAACCCAGAGATACAAACATACTTGACATTTCTAACAACCATACAATACTTCAAACAACATTCCTTTGAACACTTTGACTATTCTTGGCTTTTTAGAGACTGAATCAAACCATATAAGAGTTCGGATTCTTTACTCGATAGCCCTTTTGACTACATGTTGTATACCCTTTAAAGGGTGAATTTCAGCCATCTACACTACTATTTTGTGCACTATTATGGGGTCAATTTGACTATCAACAAGTCAAACTCATCTACCCTAGTGCTAATACTAACCTATCTAGAGATTTGCTTGTTGAATCTTTTTATTGACCAAAGAGATTTAATTGAAAGCATATTTTGTGCACTCTTAGGGAAAGAATCTGACCATAGAAAAGGCCAGATTCAATCATCCTAGTGCAGCTTGTTCTATTATAGAACTATGAGTATTCATCACATTTATATACATATAATCTGAAGCAAACAATTATGCACCAGCAGGAGAAATACTAACATCAAGACATTACCTATCACACTCACAAAGTCATTATCATACCAATAAACATCTTCACAGTCATATTTAACAACAAAACAGAAACAGTAACTTAGTTTATCAAGAAAAGCCAGTTTTATACAGTGAGTAGAAGATGAGGATTCTAAAAAAAAAAATTCATTAAGAAGAGATGAGCTAATACATACCTTTAAGAGGAAAAAAAATAGCACAAGATACTTGACCAAATAAAGGTCAAGTATGAATAATAAACAACAAGAAGGAAGAGAGATTCAGCAGCAGCAAACAGAAACCCAAAGAAAACCCAGTAGCCCAGCAGGAATTGACCCAGAATTCTTGGATATGAATGTTTAAGATTCCCAAAATCAGAATCCAAAGAAAAGAAACAGAAGCTGAAAACTAGACAGTATCTTTATGAACTTAATTTCAAAAGATATCAGATTTCTATTTGCTTTTCTACTAATATATTTTTTTTGAAATTTTTCGTTTATGAATGGACAATACTCTGATTTTTCTGTGCTTTCAAAAATGCTTTCAGCTGCTCAGAGAGAGTAAAAAAAAAGTCGAACCTCCTCATGTGGTAAAAGGTGTGTGTATTTATAGGGGTAATTTTGATAGGATATGCTTGGCATATTCCTTATCTAATTGGGCTGAAAATAGTACAGGTACATCTATCAAACCTTATGCTTTTGGACAGCTGCACTCTTTTAGAACAATCCTATTGATTCCAGCCCTTATCCCTTTTTAAAGTTACTGTTTTACCCTTAGAAAAAGTCTGGTTTTTTGATATTTTCCTAATTCTGGAAGCTTCTTAGGTGGTTACACCCAAGATTCCTCAATTGAGAGTCCTACGTATTGATTTCTAAGATAACAAACAACAAAAGATGAAGAAAACAATTATGGAGAAACATGTGAAAATCTAGACTAATTAGTTTAGGGATTAATCAGTAATATTAGAGTCAACCTAAATTACTACTTTAATTGGACCTAAACAGGAAGGTTTTAGACAAATGTCAATTAATTAACACATAAACTAAAAAAAAAAATCGAAAATCAGTCAAGAAATTTGGGTTCCTAGATCGGAAATTAATAGAGGTTGAGTGGGTTTTTGGTGAGATTGATAGTGGGAGGTGATTGAGGAGGCCATGGGTATTATCTGGTCAAAAGTTGGGGTTGATTGGAGAAGCTCCGCCACCAGTAGGCGATTTCCGGGCGGCGGAAACCTAGGGCGGCTAGGGTTTGGTCGAGGCAGAAGAGAGA
>MDKI01022321.1:0-16737 GCA_005239505.1 Nicotiana paniculata | reverse complement strand
TTGTACTAGCTGTTAGCATTATTCCCCTGTATGCTGACTTTAAGAAGGTCCCATCAACTACTAAAACTGGCCTACAATATTCTCAACCACTTATTGACGTACAAATCACAACAAATGCATACAAGAAGCAGTCATCGTCGGTCTTCTTCAATTTAACTACAGACCCCGGATAAGTCTTCTCCAGAATATACAAATAACTAGGCAATTTGCTGTAGGAGTCAGCAGGATGACCTCTCAAAAACTCCAAAGCCTTTTCCTTTGCTCTCCAAGCTTGCATGTATGTTAAGTTCACGCCGTGTTCAGACAACATATCAGTTTGTATGTCTTTTGGCGTGTAAATTATCTTAGGATCAGCATATTTTGGAATAACCATACTGCCAACTACCATGGCAGTAGGGTTACGTTGTAAGAATGTATTGTCCATCAAAGAGCATGTGTGCAAGCTGTTGAATTTTCTAACCTTGAATATTGCAGAATCATTTATGCTAGTTGCCTTGAAGTATCATGTACAATTTTCACCAACACATATCAGCCAGTAACTACATAATAAAAATAATTTAAAAACTGGTATAAAAATGTAGATTTAAAAAGAAAAACTGTTGTATCATAAAAGATTATACTAAACAATTTATATACAAAATAACTACAAAATATCTACAATATTGATAAACATTATCACAAGAAAAGACTGAAGAAGTAAAAATATACAAATAAACTACAAAAATAAAAAAACAATGATTTTTGACCATTCATATGTTCATACCTTCTGGCACTAGATCTTTTCACCCTAAATTGGAACTTGTGCATGATAGAATAGTGCTTCATTGCACTTGCAATTGTTTGCTTGTATTGGTATACTTGTCCTACTTCAATAACACTTGGTGTACTTTCTGTTATTATTATACTTTCATATTCCTCTATCGCCGGAAATATTGGCATATCAATTAACTTTAGTGTTCCAGATGAACCTGCAAGAAAATACTGTTATGAACATTTTTGTAGATATTTTGTAGATATTTTGTAGAAATATTGAAATCTTGTATTTCATATTGAGATTCAAATGATATGTAGTTTAATTATAGAATAATTGTAGATATTTTTGAAAATCAATACTGATATATATAGAGACTTTGACATGTAGTTTATTTTGTAGATAAATTGTAGGACAGTAATATACAACCAAAATTTGATCTCCATATAACAACACAAACCTGCAACTGTGTTCGCATTGGTGATACTCAATTCCAGATTGAAATCGCGAACTGTTATACATAGCGGATATGATCCTAAGCTTTTGTTTTCCTTTTTTGTCTCCATGTATACATGAACACCCATATCGTTCCTAATTTCCATTGGAGGACAATGCTCATTGACAATGTATTTGAATTCTATTATTTTTTTTGAATGTATCGATCAATAGATGCTCTGCTATTGTAGAATTCAATAGGCTATAACTCGCATCCTCACCGACTACAATTCCATCGACCTGAAATTCTCTATATCTCCCATAGTTATCCCAATCCCCATTCAGTTGAAGCATAATTGGGATTTTCGACATAATTGCGTTTTGTTACAGACGAATTATAGCTAATTTAATCGCTTTTGATTTGTGAAATCAGAAAAAATGGTGAAACAGAGTGTATCGCAAAAACAGAGTCGTAAATTTTGAAGAGAAACGACTGAAATTAAAGTAGCGTAATTTGCGTTTGAAAAAATCTTGAAGAATCCTTAATACCCCAATATTTGCGCGCCTATATAAGGAAGTGTACAACTAACAGGATTCTGTTTTTAATAAGTTGTTTATTTTTGTAGAAATTCTGTTAGCATGGCGGGTAATTTTCAAACTATGAACATTTTTCGTAATATAGTTTCCTATATGGTATAGGAACGAAAATTTTCCTTATAAAACTATAGGCATTATGTTGGGCCCGGACACAAGCCGGACTTCACTTGCTAATTATTTAATAAGAGAAGAAAAACTTTAGTAGAAACGTAGTTAAGCCTAAGAGGAAAGGTCTAGAAGAATTAAATCGAATAGCAGCATAATTATATGTGTATCATTATGTTTAATCAATATACAATCTAAGTATATGGTTAGCAAAAGTAAACCATTAATATGTCGGGCTATTTGTGTAAAAATCCCAAAGGTCTAAGAAAAGGTTTAGGTTCGTCATGCAAAATGGACTTGGGCTTGAGCTTGGGCTCACACTTTGGGCTTATATATCTTTCCTTCTTGGGCTTTATGTGGCCCGTTAGCATCAGTGACGAATATATCACGTGATTAGCCATAATCTGACTAACCATGGTAAGATTCTAACCAACAACCGTGAATTTTAACCCAAGCCCTTTCTCTATCAGACTCTCTAAGATCCTGACACCTGTCTTAATCCAACGGCCATGATTATCTTACTTTAAATTATCCGCTTTCACATCTTCCTATATAATGTTCCGTCTAGCTTAAACCCTAAGCGCAAATCGTACACAGCGAAAACCTCACTGAAAAATCTAGAGAGATGGCAAACCCAAAGGTGTTCTTTGACCTTACCATCGGCGGCACACCAGCTGGCCGTGTGGTGATGGAGCTCTATGCCGACACCGTTCCCAAGACGGCGGAGAACTTCCGTGCTCTCTGCACCGGCGAGAAAGGCGTCGGAAGGATGGGCAAGCCTTTGCACTACAAAGGCTCAACCTTCCACCGTGTGATCCCAGGGTTCATGTGTCAAGGAGGTGATTTCACCGCCGGAAACGGTACCGGAGGTGAATCAATCTACGGCGCCAAATTCGCCGACGAGAACTTCAAAAGGAAGCACACCGGCCCTGGAATCCTCTCCATGGCTAATGCTGGACCTGGAACCAACGGTTCTCAGTTCTTCATCTGCACCGCTAAGACTGAGTGGCTCGACGGCAAGCACGTTGTGTTCGGTCAAGTTGTTGAAGGCTTTGATGTGATTAAGAAGGCTGAGGCTGTTGGATCTGGATCTGGAAGGTGCTCCAAGCCTGTTGTGGTTGCTGACTGTGGTCAACTCTCTTAGATCTGATGACGTTGATGATGATCTAGTTTATCTATATTCAAGTCGCCATTTTTGGCTTTGTTTTCAATTTTAATCTATCGGTTACTGCTTGCTTACTGTGGGTCTAGTTCTAGGGTTGTGCTGTAATTGGTATCTTCTACCAGTTTATGTTTAATCTTAAGACTATGGTTTAAATAAGATAATACTTTAGTTTTCTCTGCTAATTTTGATTTTTGTTATATTTATCTCCTGGTTTGGTTGAATTATCTACTTTTTTGTTCGTCATCTAAACGAAGCCAAGTCATTATTTTGGCGTGTTGTATTTTGGCTGATAAAGAGGCGACCGACTCTTGACCGATGCGGTTCGCGTGAATTGATTTTGTCCTCTCGTCCATAAGTTTTCTCATGAGTTGTGGTGCCTATATTTTGGAAAGTGAATCTGATTCCGAAACGATATTTTATTTCGTGGTATGGATTGTATTGAGCGGTGTGATTGTAGCGAGGGTCCAGAATTGTGAATGTGGCGCACCATCGAAGTATCAGTAGGAGACTAGGAGCGGATGAGAAGTGCTTTTTCTAGAATTGGTTTTCAAATAAATACTTTTTGGAGAAAAGTAATTTTTATTTAGCTAATTAATTTGAAAAGCACTTTATCAATAATTGGTGTGAGGCCTAATTTTAAAAAAATATATTTTTTTGTGTCAAATTACAAATAAAACATGAAGACTTTGCTTAATACTTGATATGTAGATAAATAATTATAAATATTTATTATTAAAGATAATATTAAGCTTTTAATTTTATTTAAGAAAAAGATAAAATTAAAATTAAAAAGTACCTTATTCGTTTAAGATAATTTGAATATATCAAAAAATCATTCAATATATATTAAGTTCATCCTAAAATTTATTTTTAAAGTTGAAGTATTTGATCAAGTTTTTAGAGAGAAAAATAATATTTTTGAGTAGAAGCAGAAACAATTTTGAAGAACCAGAAAAAGTATCTTCTCTTCAAAAGTACTTTTTTAAAAAGCACTTTTGAGAAATACATAGAAGTAATTTTTAAAAGCTTAGCAAAACACTAATTGCTGCTCAAAAATATTTTTCAAATAAATTAGTCAAACACAAACTGCTTCTCACCAAAAGTATTTTTAAAAAAAATCACCTCTCAAAATAAGCTGATTTTTGCAGCTTTGCCAAACAGGCTATATATCTAAAAATTGTTTCGATATTTATTGTTTCACTAATATGTGATTAAGACAATACTAATTGATTGTTCACACGGAGAGCATTTGCATTAAGGGCGCTTTTGCATCCGTACCCACTTTTTGTGCCACATTTTAACTTATACCCGTTTTGTAAAAAAAATTACCTCCGTACCCGCTTTTGCGCATAACTTCAGCATGCGGGGCTGAAGTAGCAAAGACAATCACGCAAAACTTCAGCATTCTTGTAGACGGGCCTGAAGTAGCTTGCGAACTTCATCTCTAGAGCTGAAGTTTTTGTCTTTGTAAATGGGGAACTTCAGCATACGGGGCTGAAGTTTCCCATTTATAAAGACAAAAACTTCAGCATATACTGGGAAACTTCAGCTCTAGAGCTGAAGTTTTATCTTTTGTAAATGGTTCCCAAGTTATAAAGACAAAAACTTCAGCATACGGGGCAGAAGTTGTTGTCTTTATAACTTGGGATTGTAACTGGGGAACTTCAGCTCTAGAGCTGAAGTTTTTGTCTTTATAACTGGCGAACTTCAGCCCCGTATGCTGAAGTTTTATCTTTATAACTGGCGAACTTCAGCTTAACTGGTGAACTTCAGCTCAGCGAGGGAAAGTGAAACTGAAGTTATTTAAAAAGTGGGTACAAGTTAAAAGTTTTTTAAAAAATGGGTATAAGTTAAATGAGGGCGACCAAGTAGGGTGCCACGCGCAATTTTTACTGCATTAAGTTACCAACAGAAAAAAAAAAAACTGTCGAAGAGCTTTTTCTTTTTAGCTTGTTCGAAATAAATGCACCTTTATGTGTTACTTTGTTCACGATAAATGATTTTTTAATTTTTTTTTTATTCAAAATAAATAATTTTTTCAGAGTTTAAGAATAATTTAATTAATTTTTTCTACATTTTCTTTGGAGTAAATAATGTTAGAGTACATGTTAAGAGTATTTATGTAAAGAGATACTAAAAGTTAATATGGTCAATTTCATTACTAATTAAGATAAATTTTTTAATATTTGGAAAACAACCATAAAATCACTTAAATTTTAAATCTTTTATTATACTTAAATGACATGCTCTTTTAAATGCTTTTTGTATTAGACGATACCTTTGGCATGTCTAAAAAGTTTCTTATGTTATTGCACTCTGAAAAAATCCTTCATTATTAATTCCCTGCCAATCAATTGTCTGTCGGGTAATCTCGATAAACTAAGCTAGCATTTGGATATGTATTTGATTAAAACTTGGCGGGGGGGGGGGGGAGAGGAGGGTTTGAGTATGAGATAAAAAGTGATTTTTGGAGTTTGAAATATATTTTACTTTAAAAGTAGTTAAAGTTTTGTTAGTAGGAAATTTCAAAAACTTAAGATGCTACTCTCTCCGGTCCTAAATAATTTTTAGTATTTTTTTATGGTTCAAATAAATGATTTTTTCAGATTTCAAGAATGAATTAATTATTTTTTTCCTATATTGCCCTTGGAGTAAATAGTTTTTGAGTATGTGTTAGGAGTGTTTACCTGAAGGGATAATAAAGGCTAATATGGTCAATTTCATTGTTAATTACTCCCTCCGGTCCATAATAAGTGACCAATTTGCTTGGGCATACCCATTAAGGAAATACATATTTCTAGACTAAATTATCCTTAATTAAATGTTATAGCATAGTTAATGTGAGAAGTAAAAGACTTTTTAGGGATACGTACATAGGGTAATTTTGGAAAAATAAATTGAATTTTTTCTTGATTATTTTAATCCAAAATAAAAAAGCAAATTGGTCACTTATTGTGGATCGGAGAGAGTAATGTTAAAAGATGAATTTCTTAATACGTGTGAAAACAACCAAAGAATCACTTATTATGGATCGAAGGGAATAGTTTAAACCATTTTTGAAAGGAATTTTTACATTCCTATGTCATATAGGAAACTATATTACCTTCAATGTTTAAGGTTTGAGATAATTACATTTAGTATACCTAATTACCAATTATATATCATTAGTGATTTTTAAGGGTATTAATTACACTCCTAATTTAATGGTACCGTATATTCCTTCTAATCCCCCCCCCCCCCCCCCCCACGTTTCTCTCTCCAATTCTCACACCTTCATCCACGTTTCCCCTCCCACACCCACGATTTCTGTATCAAAATCCCATTATTTCTTCCATAGCCAAGGCACTGTCTGCACCTTTGCAATCTTGTCCCAATATTTTTGTGCCCGGGGAAGATGAGCACAAGCCTGGTCGATTTGATGGTTATGATTTCGTGTTCCTTCACATTAAGGTTTATCTCCCAGAGTTTGATTCTCAATATGTTATGAGCTCGAACAGATCTTTTTATCTTTTTCTTTTGATACTTCAATTGTTGGCAAAAGTTAATTTTTTTGTAACAGTTCAAGGGAGGATTTTGCTTAGGAAGATCTATCCCTTCATCATGTTTTTTTGGATTCCATATTTAGCATAGCAGTTTCGTAAGGAGTAACAAGAGCATATAGGAGAATCACAAAATTGTAGCATAATTGGGATTTTCGATATAATTGCGTTTTTTGCAGAAGATTTGTAAAAGTTTTAGTCGTTTTTTATTTGTGAAAACAGAAAACAAAGCATCTACAATCAGAATACAAATTATCTATAATTTATCTACAAAATATCTGCAAACTAGATACATTGAATTTTAATATCCCAATTCCCATTCAATTGTAGCATAATCGGGATTTTCGACATAATTGCATTTTTTGCAGAAGATTTGTAGAAGTTTTAGTCGTTTTTTATTTGTGAAAACAGAAAACAAAGCATCTACAATCATAATACAAATAATCTACGATTTATCTACAAAATATCTACAAACTTGGTACATTGAATTTTAATATTCCCAATTCCCATTCAATTGTAGCATAATTGGGATTTTTGACATAATTGCGTTTTTTGCAGAAGATTTGTAGAAGTTTTAGTCGTTTTTGATTTGTGAAAACAGAAAACAAAGCATCTACAATCAGAATACAAATAATCTACAAAATATCTACAAACTGGGTACATTGAATTTTAATATCCCAGTTCCCATTCAATTGTAGCATAATTGGGATTTTCGACATAATTGCGTTTTTTGCAGAAGATTTGTAGAAGTTTTAGTCATTTTTTATTTGTGAAAACAGAAAAAAAGTATCTACAATCTGAATACAAATAATCTACAACTTATCTACAAACTGGGTACATATTTGGACTTGACATGCTTCCCCTGAAATGTATGTTTCACATTTTAGATACATATTTTTGTCCAAAACAGTACTAAATCATCCATTTTTTTCTTACTAACACGCATCTGCAATATTGTTACGTTAGACGTAAGTGTTGACAACCTAGAACATCTTGTATATTTTTAACTCTTTCAGTTGAGTTCCAAGTAATTAAATATTTTAAAAAGATGAGATCGAATCCATTAAAATCAGATAATTAATTAAGGAATTTCCATTATTAGCGCGCCTAAATAAGGAAACCTACATCTATAATGATTTCTTATTTAATGAAATATCTAAAAGAATCTTTAATTCCCCAATATTAGCGCGCCTAAATAAGGAAGCCTACAACTACAATGATTCCTTATTTAATGAATTATTTATTTTTTGTAGAAATACTATTAGCATGACGGGTAATATGCAACTATGAACATATTTGATAATATAGTTTCCTATATGGTATATGAACGAAATTTCCCTTTTTAAAACTCGTAACTTCTCGGTATTAAACCAGTGGGCAATAATATAAAGGAGTAGGACCTAAAATGTCCACATCCTATTACAAAGAAGGCTAGTAATAGGGTGCTTATCGGGCGGATCAGATGGATATTTACGCTTAATGATTCGGCTTATCTATTATTGATTTAGAAATATAGTAATCCGCTAGCCAATCAATAAGACATCGAGTAGATTGGTATTGGATTAATGATTATCGGACTGTTTATCAGCTAAATCAAATGGACAATAAAAAAGTAAAAAATTACATATAAGATAAAGGAAAATCTAAATCCAGAATTATTTATATAATATGTCCTCCAATCGATTTGATCTAATGCAACCTATTATGTAACTGTATGTTACTGATAATCATAACAGAAGGAAATGTTAACCGTCACACATGCTCCCACTTGGGAGTCTATTTTATTTCAATCATGGTACAAAAATATTCTAAGTTCTCGGGGTAGTCAAGCGTAAGGTTATGTTAAGTAGAGTATTGAGAAAATGTCACTTGGCATCTTTAAGATACAATCTAAATAGATTTAGACAAATTTAATCTATCTATATCTATATTATATTAAAAGGAGGGTAGTATGTATTATGATTACGTCAAGTGGCAAGCTAAAAAGAAGTCATTTGACAATTTTAGTACAATATTAATAATTAAGAATTATAAATGGAACATAATTAATGAAAGTAGTTGAATGAAATAGATCTTAGACATGATCTAAATATATCTTAGACAAATCTAATCTATATATATGTATCTTTATTTATATATTGATCCATTCATAGATTTTCTTCTATATTCGCTCCAAATATAGAGGTAAAGAATTAATTAAAAAATTATAATAGAAAAAATAAAAAATATAGAAAGATATAAATTGAGATAAACTATGACTATTTATACTTTGGAGTAAGTTAAAATATAAATAAAACTAAAATTTACTTAAGATATTAAGAATTTGATAACTTTAAAAAGTAAAAACTTTCAAGCACCAAAATAAGATCTTACATAAACTACACAAATTATTTATAAGGTATAAAAAATAAATAATCATTAAAAATATGTTAATAACATTATAAGGTACGAAAAATAAATAATCATTAAAAATATTTTAATAACAAAATAATAAAGTCATATTATCTATATCTGTATTATATTAAAAGAAGAGTAGTATGAATTGTGGTTAAACCAAGTATCAAGCTAAAAAGAAGCCATTTGGCAATTTTTGGACAACATTAATAATTAGGAATTATAAATGAAACATAATTAATAGAAGTAGTTGAATGAAATAGATCTTAGACATAATCTAAATATATATTAGACAAATTTAATCTATCTATCTATATATATATATATTGACCCACTCATAGATTTTCTTCTATATTAACTATAAATATAGAGGTAAAGAATTAATTAAAAAACTATAATAGAAAATAAATAAAAAATATAGAAAGAAGTAAATTGAGATAAACTATGACTATTTATATTTTGGAGTAAGTTAAAATATAAAATAAAACCAAAATTTACGTAAGATATTAAAGATTTGATAACTTTAAAAAGTAAAAAATTTGAAGCACCAAAATAAGATACATAAACTATACAAATTATTTATAAGGTACAAAAAATTAAAATGATTAAAAATATTTTAATAATAAAAATAATAAAGTCATATTAATATTAAAAAATCAAGTAAATGAAGTTTAATACGTAATAAATATTTTTTATATAATTAAAATATCTAAACTAATGATTCTAACAAGAATTAATTTTTGGGATAAGAACAAATATTAACCACTCGAAAAAATGGAAAGAATATACATAAAGTATAACTAATTTCGCTTCTTATATATATATGCTTAAATTAAATATAATAGTGAGAGGATATATATATAAAAGAGGGTAGTCAATATTAAGCTAAGTGGCTTGCTGAAAAAAAATGACTTAGTACTTTTAGGACAAAATCTAAAATATTTAGCCAAAATTTAATAATAATTAAGGCAAATCAATCTAATTTAAATTTATAAATCAATTCATATATCCTATTTATATTGTAAATAGATTCCAAAACTTAAGAAATAAGAATTTCTATTTTAATAACTATTTACTAACCACATGATTTGTTTTCTTCCATTTCATATTTTTTTTATTTTTAGAAACATTATGTAAAAAGAATGATAGTGGAACTATTGTTGTAAAATTTTGATAAGACTTTTTTCTAAAACAATTATGACAATAAATATCATACTTTGAAATTTGAGTAATTAAGTCAAAGTTACTATTGAAATAATTTATTTATATTTGTATTGTATTAGAATGAGTATGATAAAAATGGATATTAAAATTTAAGCTAATGAAAAGTCATATGACAATGTAATAGTATGAAGTGTTGAATATATAATAGCAACACCAAGGAACAAATAGAGAAAAAAACTAAAAATTTCATCATACAAAAGAAAAAAGATAAAACTTATTTAAATTTGAGATGAGAATTTTTTATAAATATGATAAGAAATAACATGCACGTGAATAAGACCATATAACCAAAGTCTAACAGATAAAAGAAAAAACTAAAATTATTGATTAATAAAATAAATTTGATATAATATGGGGATATTTATACTAAGAATTACTTTAGAAAATAAAATAAAGTAAGTATAAACAACTTAAAAATATAATAAAAATTTAAGAAATTTAAGAATTTCAATCAATAGTTTAAAAATAAAATAAATATTTAATTTAATTTTTAAAAAAATATATATCTATTTATGTTATATTAAAATAGTAGTGGATAAAAAATATTATTTTTTTTGTTTGGGTAAATAGCATTTCTATTCATTCCCAAAATTGACTTTACAAAGAAAGTAGATGCTGACCATCTACACTCCTATTTACATCAAGCCTGTAGTCTAAGTAAAATAAGCACTTCGACTAAGTAACTAAAAACAGAAACAACAGAATTCTATACAACAGTAAGAAAGATATTCCCCTAAGGGTAATATTTATGTTTTGCGAGTGCTCATTGCCAATGATGTATTAATCGGCCCCTCGTGTGTATATGGACTGCTATTTCTCTGCAAATGCTACTTACAGTAGTTACCCCTCCTTGGAATTTGAGTTTGTTCCTTTCTTTTCATATGGTATATATCATCATACCAAAGACACAAGTAACAATTGCCCAATGTCCATTCTTCTTTGTAGCATGGTGACTTATCCATGCCACTTCACTCTGCCAATCTCGGATAGTTATACAATGCCCAAGCCATTTCAGTAGCCTCGACCATAATTCTTTAGTCATAGTGCACTCAAAGAAGATATGGTCAAATACTCCATCTGCTTGCTTACAGAAGATACATTGTTGGGGGATCTGAACTGGATCTGAACTCCAAACTTCAAGAGCCTATCTACTGTAGCTAGTCTCCTTTGTAACGCTAACCATAGAATAAACTTGAATCTGGGGTGTAAATTTGGTTGCAAAACAATACCTTTCCAGGGTACTTTGGGGAGTTGAGGGAATTACAATCTATAGAGTTTCCTGATACTGAAAGATTCACCCTTCTGTAGTTGCCCCAGTCTGCTCATAAGATCACCCTGAATTCCTTGAACTTCTTCAATGAAATTCCTTGTTTCCAGTATTTTCCTAACCACCCAAGCTGCATTCTTAGGTATTGGCATGTGCTCCAGCATGTGATGTTTTATATAGAAGGTATGAATACACCTAATCCATAAACAGTCCTTTTTTCCACTGCACACAAGTGTTTTGCTACAACAACTTTGTTCCAAAATACCATATTCATCACATTTAGGCCTTCTACAACCTGTGGTAGACAAAATTTCTCCCATGAGACTAATGCCTTTTTAGAGACCTTTGATGAACTTGTCCACAAGAAAGATCTGCATATAGCTTCAACCATCTTCATCACTTTTTTTGGTAAAAGAAAAATATGTGTCCAGTATGATTGTATCCCAAACAGAACTGATTTGATCGGTTGTACGCACCCTGCATATGAAAGTTGCCTTGCTGTCCAGCAATTTACTTTCTGTGTGATCTTCTCTACTAAAGGCCAACACTGAACAATTGAGAGCTTTTTAGATGCCAAATGAACCCCCAAGTACTTTAATGGCAAGGTACCTTCAGAATACCCCAACTCTTGCAAGATATCCTGCTTCTGAGCATTTGAAACACCAGCTAAATAGACAGAACTTTTATCTACATTTGCTTGAAGACCAGAAGCCTAAGAGAACTTTAGGAAGGTATGCTTTAGCAATCTAATAGACTGAACATCATCCTTACAGAACATAAGCAAGTCATCTGCGAAACAGATATGCACCACACCAAGTTTTTACACCTGGGATGAAATTTGAAATCTTTATTTTTCATCAATTGTGCAAACTCTCTCTGTAAATACTCCATAGACTAAACAAAAAGATAGGGCGACATTGGGTCCCTTTGACTTATCCCCTTTCTTCCTTTAAAAGGTGTTGTTAGTCCACCATTAATATTTAGAGAGTATGTGTCACGACCCAAAATCTATTAAGGCCGTGATGGCGCCGAACACAATCGTCAGGCAAGCCAATCATTAATTAGTTAAAATAAATTCCTGTTTTAACATTTTTGAAATCGTTACCTTTAACTTATTACGTAATAACTAAACAAAAATCCGTTAGGTAAATGCAACAGTTTAATGTTCCATTTTTATAAAATACATCCCATACACATATCCCAGAACCTGGTATCATAAGTGCATGAGCAATTTCTAAGAATTTATACAATCATTACAAAGCTTGTCCGCGATACAAATTGGACAAATGGAATTTAAAACAAAAATGAATACAATACGAGAGAGACTCTTGTATTGGTAAAAAAGAGTTTCACACGTAAGCAAGCTTTTGACAACTCAGCCAGTCACATGGACACAGGAAAACGCGATAGCTAGATGTCACTCCTTGAAGAGATACGATACAAAGAGGCACGGTTCAGTAAACCCACGAACTTATCAGCCACGGAAAACTCAACTTGATCAAAATGGGAGAAAGGCACGGTCAGAATGAATCTAGACAAAGCTACGAGCAGATTCAGGGACCCACAATTGATTACTCGAACATTATGTAACTGAACCCCAATTACCGTTATCCTTTGTAATGCCTCATTTATATCATAATTAGTCATTAATG
Source organism: Nicotiana paniculata (assembly GCA_005239505.1). Lineage (NCBI taxonomy): Eukaryota > Viridiplantae > Streptophyta > Magnoliopsida > Solanales > Solanaceae > Nicotiana > Nicotiana paniculata. Next base: position 3,608 of record MDKI01022321.1, on the reverse strand, counting down.
AGTAACCATAGCAAGAGTCGCACGTTGTAAGAATCTCCTATATAAGGGAGGGGAATACAGCTTGTAAAGACATCTGATTCTCGAATACGATCAACGTCAATCTTTTATTTCTGACATATTGTCTATTATCAATTTTTCCCATTATCTTGATTATCAGTAACCCGTATTCATCTTAAAAATAAGCTTTAGTCAAAGGGTCTAATTCTTTGGTTAAACAAACTGGTTCCATTACCGGGAATCTGATAATCTTTTTTTACTTTCCAACTGATATCCTTTGAATTATGTCAAACCCCAACGACAACAACCAACAAAGAAGTGGAACCCCAGTTCCATCGCCTTCAGGAACCCCACGTGGTTCGAGGGAACAATCCCCAAAAAGATCCAATAACAACAATGGTAATAATGATCAAAATGTGGAACAAGATCGTGTAAAGAAAATGATTGCAGAGTATGTGAGCCATGATTTGCAAGAATTTGTGAGAGGATTACCGGCAGCGTTCCTACACCGCCGACGCCACCTCCAAATAACACCATCACCACGGAAAATCCTCAATCTGGGTTGGCAAACTCAGGAGGAGGAGATAATCCTAATGAATCTCTCGAAACGAGACCAGGTATATATAATAACTCAAAATTACAAAATTTACTGCTAACCATGCAGAAACAGATGAAGGAGCAGAACGATCGCATCGAAAAAATTCCTGGTGTACCACCTGTCATCAAAGGCATCAATGTTGATAGATATTCTAAACAACCTTGGAAGCCAAGTGCGGCACCTTTGCCTATACCCAAGAAGTTTAAAATGCCTGACGTTCCCAAATATGATGGAACAACTAACCCACGCGACCATGTGACTGCTTTCACTACTGGGGTAAAAGGCAACGACTTAACGAAACAAGAGATTGAATCAGTCCTTGTCAAAAAAAATTGGGGAAACACTTAACAAAGGGGCTCTAACCTGATATTCTCTTCTCCCTGAAAATTCTATTGACTCTTTTGCTGAGCTTGCAGATTCGTTTATAAAAGCACACTCTGGTGCACAAAAAGTTGAGAAGAGAATGGAAGACATATTCAAAATAAAACAAGGAGACACGGAACTACTCCGTGAGTTTGTAGACAGGTTTCAACGAGAAAGAATGCAGTTACCCAGGGTGCCTGATAATTGGGCAGCCATGGCATTTGCAAGCAACCTAAACGATAAAAGCTCAGAAGCCACGAGACGACTTAAGGAAAGTCTAAGAGAATTTCCCGCTACAACATGGAACGATGTATATAACAGGTATAGTACTAAACTCAGAATAGAAGAAGATATCATTGCTCGTTCGAGAGATGAAGATCATTCCAGATCCAGACGTCCTGAATCAGATAGAAGATCAGGTAAAAATAGGTACGATCCTTACTTAGGACCCTCGGGACGCGATAACCGCCCCAGGTTCAAAAACACTAGGTCGGACTATAGACCACAAGGAAGATATATAGTCTCATCCTCGTCTAGATCTAGAAAATATCGAGATGAATGACCTAGAGGTAGTACTCAAATTGGAGATCATACCTTTAATGTAAGTACTACTGAACTTGTCTCAAAATTGAAGAACATGGGAGACAAGATTAAGTGGCCCAAAGAGATGCGGTCAAATCCAAGTAAAAGAAACCCAGATCACTAGTGTGAATTTCACAACGATCATGGGTACAAAACTGCGGATTGCAGATTTTTACAAGGTGAAGTAGAAAATTTGTTAAAACAGGGCTATTTAACATAATTGTTTAGTGATAAAGGTAAACATGCATACATGAGGAACATGCAGGAGACCCCAAAGCCTCCTTCTCATAAACGAACCGTTAACGTAATAAACAGGGGTGAAGAAGTAAATGGAGTGATTTGCAAAACAACCACAAAGTTCACAATTACACACGGGAAACGTGCTCGTGGAGAAGACGATATAACCTTCGATGATGCAGATAACAGCGGATTAATGCTTCCTCATAACGATGCTCTAGTAATATCTTTACTTATTCATGAAACTAGCGTAAAAAGAGTGTTGATTGATCCAGGCAGTTCAGTCAATATCATTTTGCTAAGAGTCGTGGAAGAAATGCTATTGGGGAATCAAGTAATCCCAAAAGCACGAGCCATATCAGGGTTTGATAACTCTACAGTTATAACAAAAGGATAAATTGAGCTTAGCACTTATGTTGAGAGGGTGATCAAAAGATCTAGGTTCCAAGTCATCGATACTCACATGGCTTATAACGTGATCATTGGAAGACCATGGATCCACGACATGAAAGCGATACCCTCCACGTTGCATCAGGTAATTAAATTTCCCTCTGAATGGAGGATTCAACAAATCAAAGGAGATCAACAGACCGCAAAAACTATAAATTCTGTGGTACACTACAACGAGAAAATAGAGGTGGAAGAATTACGAGATAAGGAAATCTCCCAAGCAGGTATCACCGCCCAAACATGCATGAAAGAAATTACTGCCCAAATAGGTACGAAAGGTATTATTGCTGAAACAGGTATGAAAGAAAATACATACGAGAAGGAAAATCAAGTTACCACGGAAGGTATACTATACCACATAAACATATTCCAGACCGGACGTCATTCGTGAACCGGAGGAAGATGAGCACATCAAAACAACTACGGAAGAGATCGAAGTTGTTCCATTATCCGAACAAAAGCCTGAGCAGAAATTGTATATATGCACGAGGCTAGACTCCGCTCGAAGAGGTAAGCTGATTGATTATTTAAAGGCTAGCACATACTGCTTTGCGTGGTCCCACTCAGATATGACAGGCATTCCACCAGAAGTGATGACTCATAAACTAAATGAAGATCTATCCTTCGTACCTGTTAAGTAGAAGAAAAGAAAGAAAAGACCATTCAAGAGACAAGTGATTGACGAAGAGGTACAGAAACTCTTGAAGATTGGTTCGATACGAGAGGTAACGTACCCTAACTGGTTAGGAAACACCGTGGTAGTACCTAAAAAGAATGGTAAGTGGAGTATGCGTAGATTATACTGACTTAAATAAAGCATGCCCCAAAGATTCATTCCCATTGCCTCGTATAGATCAAATGATTGATGCTACCGCAGGTCATGAACTATTAAGCTTTCTAGATGCATATTCTGGTTATAATCAGATTAAAATGGATCCTTTAGACGAGGAAAAACCTCCTTTTATCACGAACAGGGGGACGTATTGTTATAAAGTCATGCCTTTTGGCCTAAAAAACGCTGGAGCCACCTATCAAAGGTTAGTGACCAAGATGTTCCAAGAACATCTGGGAAAAATGATGGAGGTTTATATTGATGACATGTTGGTTAAATCAACACAAGCACAAGACCATTTCCAGCACCTCTCTAATGCTTTTGATATTTTATGCAGGTATAATATGAAGTTAACTCCAGAGAAATGCGCTTTTGGAGTGCAATCAGGCAAATTTTTGGGTTTCATTGTATCAAACAGAGGAATAGAGGTAAATCCCGCTCAAATTAAAGCCATAGAGGAAATATCTGATGTCTTAACAAATAAATAGGAAGTTCAAAGACTGACAGGGAGAATAGCAGCTTTGGGTAGGTTTATTTCTAGATCTTCCG